>JBBPKN010000744.1:0-29770 GCA_038089275.1 Pulveroboletus cf. rosaemariae
CCAAGCCTCCTGTCACATCCCATGCCAATGGGCCAACTCTGCTATGTCTCTGGTGCAACTCCAGTTGCTTTCACACTTTAAGCTGTGTATTTCCTAGTTCCCTTTACCTCCATCTTCTCCTATCTAATGATTGTTTCCAACTGTACCTACACTAACTCTGTACCATTCTGATACAACTCTGTAGTTCCTCCAACCTCACTTCCTGTTCCTGTTTCTTTGTGCTGCACTTCTCCCTGTTATCATTTAGTTTCAGTTTGACATTATTTGATGTTATCTTCTCTGACATCTCCATTTGTATCCAGGATGCAATGGCACCTGCTTCACTTATGAGACAACTCCTTTCACATCTCCATTCCCTCCTTAGATAATCTGCCTCCCTGAGATATAAGTACTAAAACTCTGTATCTTGTACTTTAGTTTGAATATCAACCATAATACAATGTTATGATTCCTTTAGACCCCTCCTGCCTCACAACTTGATATTGTGCCCTACCCTAAGTCTCACAACTTACTCCATGACTTGATATTATACCTCTTGTTGGGAAAAGCCCTATGGCCTATCCTAAACCCCTGGATTTCCAACCCCCTCCATAAATTGGGGCATTCAGTACTAGCATAAGGGCACACCACATAAGGTAAAGCCAAGCCCCATTCACTCCAGAGTTATCTGGAGGATCCCCAGAGTACATCACAACTTTATAACACCTCCTTTGCTTTCTTCCAAGCCTCCTCCTTTCTCCTCACTTTTTCCCACTGCTTCTGCTTGGCATACTTCACATTGCCAAGCTCCTCTTCATCTTTGACATGCTTCTCCAGGCACTCACTAGACCAGGTGTGAATGTCAGTGAATGAAGACATGATGGGAGCAACTAGTGTGAAGGTCTCTGGGGTAGTATTTGCTTTTATGGTTTTCTGGCCAGCCAAACCCCAATGCCCACTCCACTCACTTATTCATCAAAAGCACATGCTTCACAGCCTTCAGGGGTTCAGGCCTTAAGAGGGGAATACTGTCACATCCCACACTAACAGGCCAACTCCACTATGTCTCCAGTGTAACTCTGGTTGCTTTCACACTTTAAGCTGCATATTTCCTAGTTTCCTTTACCTCTGTCTTTTTCTATCTAATGATTGTTTCCAACTTTACCTATGCTAACTCCATACCATTCCAATACAACTCCATAGTTCCTCCAACCTCACTTCCTGTTTCTGTTTCTTGGCACTTCACTTCTCCCTGTCATCATCTAGTTTCAGTTTGACATTATTCAACATTGTCTTCTCTGACATCTCCATTCATATCCAGGATGCATTGGCACCTGCTTTGCTTATGAGACAACTCCTTTGATATCTTTATTCCCTCCTTAGATAATCTGCCTCCCTGAGGTATAAGTACTGGAGCTCTGTATCTTGTACTTTAGTTTAAATATCAACCATAATACAATGTTACAATCCCCTCAGACCCCCTCCTGCCTCATGACTTGACATTGTATCCTACCCTAAGTCTCACAACTTACTCCACAACTCAACATCATATCTCTTGTTGGGAAAAGCCCTACAACCTATTCCAGATCTCTGATAGTTTCTGACCCCTCCATAAATTGGGGCACCTGGTACTAGCATAAGGGCACACCACATAAGGTGAAGCCAAGCCCCATCCACCCCAGATTTATCCAGAGTACTCCTGGAGTATATTGTAACTTTATAACAAAGACCCATCTTGAGTCAATGTTAAAAATTTCCATTCCACTAAAAAGGAGACTGTTAAAATCTATACCAAGATAAGTATACTTTTAACCAGTTCCTTTTTAAATGAAACCCTTGATGCTGAAGAAAGGTCAGAACTCTGGGGGAATCTAGGAAGGGTTTCAATGGTTGAATGGGACTTGGCTTTACCTTATGTGGTGCATCCTTGCACTTTTCTGTTGTCCCAATTTACATAGATGTCAGAGGTGGATAAAGGCTATCTCTATGCTCAACAGGAGAGACAGGCAAGACAAGGAGAGTCAAGCCTAGTCATGGGGGTGAGACCTTGTGACTCCTTTGAGGATATCACTTGGCCTCAAAGGTACTCTGGAGTAACCCAGAGGGTTAGAGTGAGCCCAAGGGCTCGAGCAGAGTGAGGACAATGACAAAAGGATTTTCTGGTGTTTTTGTCAATATTCATACTAAGGTGACAAATTATCAAAACCCAAATACTGCTACTACTACTACTACTACTACTGGGTTGGAGTTCACTGAAAGGGGATGTGAGCTCCGGAGATTCCAAAAATAGTCAAGTAGTCAAGTAGCAGATTCTTTATTAAACAGAACTTGGCTTCAGTGCCCTGGCATAGCCTTGGTGTCCTGATGTGCAATAGGCCAGAAATAGCAGAGGAGAGCTTGCTCAGAGCTCAACAAGAGAGATGGACAAGATGAAGAGTATTAAGTCCAGTCTTAAGAAGTGGAGTTATTAAGACTTATAGAAGGTAGCCAATAGGCTGGTTATAATCTCCAGCAGGGCCAGAGGGTTGGAGTGAGTCGGAGGACTCAGGTTGAATAGGGGTAGTAACAACAGTAAAGTTGTTGCTTATCCCAAGTCAATATTAAGCCATAATGACTTTAATGCTGAAAACTCTGGAGTAATCCAGAGGGTTGGAGTGAGCCCAAAGGCTTGATCAGAGTGAGAACGATGACAAGAGGGTGTTTCTGTTGATCTTGTCGATATTCATACTGAGGTACAAGATACAGAACTACAGTACTTATACCTTAGCAAGGCAGAACTATCTAGAAGTGTAATGAAATGAGACAAGTGCAAACTCAGAAGCAAAGCAGATGTCTAAATATCTAGGAAACAAATGGAGATGTCAGGGAAGACAGTGTCCAATCATGTCAGACTGAAACTGAAGGGTGACAGGATGAAACAAGGAAAAGCAAGGAACAGGAATGGAATAGGAAGAGTAACAATGATGGTAATGGTAAATGACCAGTAATGGTAATGGAGTTATATTGGGATGGTCCAGAGATGATGAAGGGGAACTAGGGTAGTACTTAACTGGAGCAGAGATAGACTGGAAGCAGAATGGGGCAGAGTGGGAGTGGAAGCCCAGGAGAGCATATAACTAAGGGGCAGGAAGCATACATGCATAGCTGGGAAAGACTGGAATGGTGATGGAGAGCCAGAGTTGCCTGGAGGGGAGTCAGAGGGCTTGAGTAGCTTACTAGGTGTGAAGACCAATTATAAGCCAGGTCAGAATAGGGTCAGAATTCGGGTCAGAGGTCTGGGATATGACAGTCAATGATCTTGCTATCTGGTGGTATATCAACCTCTTTATATAAGCCTATGTCCTCAAAGGCTTTTAGCTCAGTTTCCATTGCTGCACACCACAAGTCACCACCAGAGTGGTTTATTGCCTTATAGTAAGTTGCCAGTTTGTTAACAGTAGAGCAAGTTGCCTTATGAGCCATGGGAGGAATTTCATCTGAGTGATCTTCTCCTCCTCCAGCAGCACAGTCAATGACTGGCACCACAGGTAAGTGGTCCTGGGCATTTCCAGGTGGGAGCTAATTGTTGTTACTCTTGTTGCATGTATAGGCATTTACAAAGAAGCAATTGTCATCATTACAGGCCAGAGCATGATGATTTTATTGCAATCTGCATACTTCCAGCACTGGGATGGGGACTGGGTATGGCAGTGATGGTACTAATGGTTTTGAGGCATGGCAGAGGTTTGAAGATGCTGATCTGGTGAGAGGTGCATCAGGTGCATTTGATTGATGCTCTTCTAATAGTGAAGAGACACTCATATTCTCCTCTTGAAGTGGTCCATCATAGCTCAATTGAGGGTTTGAAGGGGAGGCTTCTGGTTCACTCCCATCACATTTGGATGGCTTGAGCTCACCCAAGTGATCCAATGTAGTGTCCTTACTTGACTCAGCTGGCTTCTCCTCCTCAGTTAATGCCTCAGATTTACAGGTGGCAGCCAGCAGTGCCAGTTGGTCATTATGGCATGACAGGTTGTTGCCACTCATGGGTGTTGGGCCTGATGTGTTAATACTAATGTGGTTTGTCTCTGAGATAGATCCTTTATCAAAAATGACATTACATAACTCAATGATTTGTCCACTTTGATGGTTAACACAGATAAAAGCCTTGTGGTTCAATGTGAAGCCAAGAAAGATGCACTGGAGGGATTTGTGATCTAATTTTCACCACTTTTCATCTGGTACATGAACATGTGCTTTGCAGCTGAATACCCTGATGTGTGCAACTGAAGGCTTGTTCCCAGTAAATGCTTCATGTGGTGTAACATTGCCTTTGAGTGCACAAGTCAGAAGTTGATTTAGGAGGTAAGCAGCATACAATACAGCATCCATCCAGTAACTATTGAGTAGGTTTGCATCACTCAACATGGCATGTGCAGACTCCACTAAGGTGCAATTCATGCACTCAGAAACTCCATTTTCCTGAGGAGTGTATGCATTCATCATCTCATGGTGTATTTCCCTTTCTCTCAGGTAAGCCTGGAAAACACCATATGTGTATTTGCTGCTGCCATCCATATACAATATATTTGCTTTCTCACTAGTTTCTGCCTTAGCCTGTTGGAAATATTCCTTGGCCAGAGTAAGTGCCTCATCTTCTTTCCTCATTAGTTTGACAACCACTTGGTAAGAATGGTCATCAATGAAAGTCATGAAGTAATGGTATCCAGTTCACAACTATGTCTCCATTGGACCACAGATATCTGAATATGTTCAGTGGAGGATTTGGAGCAACTCACTTGCTGATGAAATGGGGATTGCAGCTTAGTGCTGCTTACCATCCAGACATGGCTTGCAGATATTGATGCATGCTTTAGATTTTGAGATATTCATCCCTGTTACCATGTCATACTATCACATCCCATGCCAATGGGTCAACTCCACTATGTCTCTAATGCAACTCCAGTTGCTTCTATGCTTTAAGCTGCATGTTTCCTAGTTCCCTTTACCTCCATCTTCTCCTATCTAATGATTGATTACAACTTTACCTATACTAACTCTGTACCATTCTAATACAACTCCATTGTTTCTCCGACCTCACTTTCTGTTCCTGTTCCTTTGTGCCATGCTTCTCTCTGTCATTACTTAGTTTCAGTTTGACATTATTCAATGTTGTCTCCACTGACATCTCCATTTGTATCCAGGATGCATTGGCACCTGCTTCACTTATGAGACAACTCCTTTCATATCTCCATTCCCTCCTTAGATAATCTGTCTCCCTGAGGTATAAGTACTGGAGTTCTGTATCTTGTACTTGAGTTTGAATATCAACCATAATACAATGTTATGATCCCCCCCAGACCCCTTCTGCCTCATGACTTGATGTTGTACCCTACCCTAAAGTCCCTCAACTTATTCCATGGCTTGACATCATGCCCCTTGTTGGGAAAAAGCCCTCCAGCTGATCCTGAACTTCTGATAGTTTCTGTCCCCTCTGTAAATCGGGGCACTTGGTACTGGCATAAGGGTGCACCACATAAGGTGAAGCCAAGCCCTGTCCACTCCGGAGTACATTGAAACATTTATAACACATACTAAAACAGTTGTTGCATAGAAGTTGGGCTGGCATGAGTAAATCTGCAATGCCACATGTATAAGCTGGCCACAGAGGATATAAAGTGTACAGTGTAAGCAGATATTGACTTGTCCACATTGAGAAATAATAAGGGGAAGTGAACAATGTACATGGTCTGGTCATTAATGTAGTGAAATGCATTGAGCATATACAATGAGTTCTGCTTGTGTCCTGTGCCCAGTGTCTTGCTTCCATCTTTGATATAGCATTTGGACTTATTAAAAACAACTCAAACATTGTGTTTGGATAGGCAGGAGATGGACAGTAGATTTCCATCAAGAGCAGGTATGTGAAAAATATCAGAAAGTATGGTCTCATTTACCTTGCTGTCTTGTAGGTGCAGATCCAGGCTTATTTGGCCAATTTCCACTGCTTGGATGATGGACCTGTTTCTAATAACAACAGGTTGTGGGGATTTTAAGGGATGGTAGGTTCTGAACTAGTGCTGTTGTGAGCTCATGTGAGCTAATGCACCAGAATCAATCACCCAATTCTTTTGGGAGGACTTGCCACTTTTGTGCACCATAAAGAGTTGAAGGGGAGGAAATGAGTTACTGGTACTTATCTGGGCAATTCATGCTGTCAGCTCACCCTTTTTCTCCTTGCTCTCCTCCTTTATCTTCTCTCCCAAGTTTTTATTTGCCTTGTTAGCCTTTCTCTTATAGCAGTTGTCCTGCAAGTGTCCCTGCCTTTTGCAGTAAGTATACTTTCCCTTCTTTTTCTTTTGCTGCCTCTCAGTCTTTTTCCCTTTGGTCTTGGGCTTTCTCTTGATCTTTGCTATAAGAGCATTTTGAGTTATAGTCTTCTGGAACCATTCCTCAATAAGTACTTGAGTGATAACACTATCTGTTAAGAGCTTGTTGCTTGTTGACATGAGAATGGTGTAAAGTGTTGAGTAGAATGATGGTAGGGAAATTACCATTGCTACAGCAACAAGTGAGTTATCAAGGGGTTAATCAAGAGTGGTCAGAATGTTCATCTTTTGCTGCATCAAGTTAAGCTGTGTCTCTATTGAAAACTCATTCAACAGATTGCTGCAGAAAAGCTCATTGATCAGGTAAGCAATTGACTGCTTCCCTTTGCCTTCATAGCACTTACTGAGTTTTATCCAGATATCCAGAGCAGTGGATGAGTAGAGTACTTCACTTAGCAGTTTGTTTTTTAATGTCAGTACTATTTGGATGCAAGCTCCCTTGTTCTTTCCAAACCATTCTAGGTACTCAAATGGGTGGGTTGTCTTGTTGGGCATACTCTATTCACCACTGGCAACCCCCCAGAGACCTTGAATATCCAGGATAGTTTGAATGTGGAACTTCCATGTTTGAATGTTTGAGCCATTATTATCAAGTGAGGGGACATCATACAGGCAACTGAAGGCCTGTGTTGTGTATCCAGAAATGATGGTGGGTATTAAAGATCTTATTCCTTGGGCAAAGACAGAACTTCTAGTCTAAATCCATATAACAGGTTCTTTTCTCCAGTGGTTCTGGAAACTTCCAATGAAGTCCGGAAAACTCCGGAGATAGATAGGGGGGAGTTCCTAGGTCAGACAGAACTTGGCTTCACCTTATGTGGTACACCCTTGCATAACCCAGTGTCCTGATTTACTGAAGGATTAAAGACTTAAGAGAAGAGCAGTTTCTATGCTCAAGATAAGAGACAGGCAAGACAAGAAGCATCAAGCCTAGTCATGATGGAAGGGGATCTGAAGACATCCTTAGGAGATCTTCTAGGCCCAGAGGACCTCTGGAGTAAACTGGAGGGTCAGAGATAAGGACAAGATCAGAGGGAAGTCTTTTGTTGATTATTATACTGAGATACAAGATACAGTACTATCATATTTATACCTTAAAGAAGTGGACTTATCTAAGGAGCAACAGAAATGAGACGGGTGGTAAAGTATCTTGGAAATGAATGGAGATGTCAGGAAAGACAGTATTCAATTATGTCAAACTGAAACTAAGAGATGACAAGGAGAAGTGGGGGGGAAACAAGGGACAGAAACAAGAAGTGAGGATGAAACAAGCCTGGAGTAGTAATAGAGTAGTCTGGAGAAGGCAAAGTGAGAACTAGGGTTTACTTAGCTGAGAATGAAAGCAGGGCTAAGTTGGAGTTAAAGTGGAATCATAATGAAAGGGTAGAGACACTAATGTCATTAACTAGGCAAGAAGTGTACAGAATGAACTTGAGTTGGAGTTAGAGCAGAGAGGGAATGTATCATATCCTGTACCTCTGACCCAATTTCAACCCCATTCTGATCCAGCTTATAACTGGTCCTTGTACCCAGTAAGCTACTCTAGCCCTCTGACTCTCCTCCAGATGACTCTGGCTCTCTGTCACCATTCCAGTCTGCCCCAGCTTTGCATATATACTTCCTGCTCCTCCATTATTATATGCTCCCCTGGCCCTTTGCTTCTGCTCTGCCCTATTCTGTTTTCAGTTCTATTTCAGTTCCAGTTAAGTACTACCTTAGTTCAAGTTTGTCATCTCTGGACCATTCCAGTATAACTCTGTCACTGTTCCTGCTCTTAGTTACTGTTACCATTATTGTTACTATTCCTGTTCTGTTTCTGTTCCTGTTCCTGCTTCCCCTCATTTCATCCTGTCACTTTTCAGTTTCAGTCTGACATAATTGTACATTGTCTTCCCTGACATCTCCATTTGTTTCTTAGATATTTAGACATCTGCTTTGCTTCTGAGTTTGCACCTGTCTCACTTTATTACACTTCTAGATAGTTCTGCCTCTCTAAGATATAAGTACTGTATTTTTGTATCTTGTACCTCAGTATGAATATTGACAGAAACATCCTCTTGTCATTGTTCTCACTCTGATTGAGTCCTTGGGCTTACTCTGACTTTCCAGGTTACTCCAGAGTTTTCAGCATTAAAGTCATTATGGCTTAATGTTGACTTAAGATGAGTGACAACTTTACTGTTGTTACTACCCCTATCCAACCTGAGTCCCCTGACTTACTCTGATCCTCTGACCCTGCTGGAGATTATAACCAGCCTATTGGCTATCTTTTATAAGTCTTGATGACTCCACTCCTTAAGACTGGACTTGACACTCTTCATTTTGTCCATCTCTCTTGTTGAGCCCTGAGCAAGCTCTTCTCTGCTATCTCCAGCCTGTTGCAAATCAGGACACCAAGGCTATGCAAGAGCACTAAAGCCAAGTTCTGTTTGATAAAGAACCTGCTACTTGACTACTTGACCATTTTTGGAAACTCCAGAAATCTCCAGAGATCTCCGGAGCTTACATTCCCTTCTGGTGAACTCCAACCTAGTAGTAGTAGTAGTAGTAGCAGTATTTGGGTTTTGATAATCTGTCACCTTAGTATGAATATCAACATAAATATCCTCTTGTCATCATTCTTACTCTGATCAAGCCCTAGGGCTTACTCTGACCCTCCAGGTTACTTTGAAGAACCTCCAGAACCAAGTGATATCCTTGAAGAAATCATAAGATCCCACCCCCATGACTAGGCTTGACTCTCCTTATTCTATCTATTCCTCTTGTTGAGCACTAAGACAGTTCTCTTCCCCACCTCCAATATCTATATAAATCAGAATACCAGAAAGTGCAAGAGTATACCACATAAGGTAAAGCTAAGTCCTATCCAATTAACCAACTCTTCCAGAATCTCTCTGGAAGTCTCTGGACATCCCCAGAGTTTCTGGAGTATGATCTTTCCTCAGGTTCATGCACCACTAAGGTGCTGGAACCTGACCTTTGCCCCCTAGCAATAAGGGCTTCATTCAGAAAGGAGATTGGTATACAGTTTAACAATTCATTTATACTTAGGATAGGTTTTAACAGAATGGAGGGTTGGAGTTTCCAGTACAAATGACTAGGCAAGAGATATACTAAATAGAACTAAAGTCAGAGCTAAAGCAGAAAAGTATCAGAGGAGTGAAGATGCCAGTATGGAAGGAATGCAGATATAACTAGAGCAAGGCAGTGTAGCCTTAGAGAATCAGAGATGCCTGAAGAGGAATAGGAGCTAGGATGAAATACTAGTAGGCACTGAGTGTGAGAACCAGGCATTGATAGTGTTGGGCTTAGATCCAAAATACAGGATATGATAGTGGGTGAGGACAAGAAAGATCCTGCTTTTAAGATAGAAGAGGTCAGCAAATTTGACATTGTACTTAACAGATAAAAAAAAGAAGAAAGAGGATTTGCTGCTACTAAGCTAGTGTTTTTTATAATTGAGAGTTGACAGGGCTCATAACCTGTTGTAAGGTTAAGCTCAGAGAGTTTCACTAAAACACAAGAGGACCTCAGTTTTATATGGACAAAGATCATAGTTCCTGTCATATCCCATATCTTTAATCCAATTCCAACCCCATTCTGATCCAGCTTACAACTGGTTCTTGTACTCAGTAAGCTACTCTAGCCCTCTGACTCCCCTCCAGGCAACTCTGGCCCTCTGTCACCATTTCAGTTCACACCAGCTATGCATGTACACTTTCTGCTTCTCCATTGGTATATGCTCCCCTGGCCCTCTGCTCCTACTCCACCCTATTCTGTTTTCAGTCTATCTCTGTTCCAGTTAAGTACTACCTTAGTTCCATTTCATCATCTCTGGACCATCTCAGTATAACACCATTACTGTTCCCACTCTTAGTTACCATTACCATTATTGTCACTATTCCTGTTCTGTTCCTGTTCCTTGCTTCCCCTTGTTTCATCCTGTCACCCTTCAGTTTCGGTCTAACATGATTGGACATTGTCTTTCCTAACATCTCCATTTGTTTCTTAGATATTTAGACATCTGCTTTGCTTCTGAGTTTGCACCTGTCTCACTTTGCTATACTTCTAGATAGTTCTGCCTCTCTGAGGTATAAGTACTGTAGTTTTGTATCTTGTATCTCAGTACAAATATTGACATAAATACCCCCTTGTCTTCATTCTCACTTGGCTCAAGCCCTTGGGCTCACTCTGACCCTCTGGATTACTCCAGAGAACCTCTGGGATCAAGTGATATTCTTGAAGGAGTTGTAAGGTTCCACCCCCATGACTAGGCTTGACTCTCCTCATCCTGCCTGTTCCTCCTGTTGAGCACTGAGACAGTTCTCTTCTCCACCTCCAACATCTATATAAATTGGAACACTGGAAAGTGCAAGGGTGCACCACATAAGGTGAAGCTGAGTCCTGTTTAATCAATGAAACCCTTCCTAGATCCCTCTGGTGCCCTCTGGAGCCCTCCAGAGTTATGACCTTCCTTCAGTGTCAAGGGTTTCATTCAGAAAGGAACTGGTTTTAACAGTATATTTATACTCTCACATGCACTTCTCCAAGCCTTTACTTCAGGATTGGCCTTCACTGTCTCTCAACACTCAACTCTGAATCACTTGCATGCTTGGTGCACTCATGGGTGATTCCTCTGAGATCTTCAGAACTTTGACCCATCCCTCACACCATCTGTCAGGCTATGACCCCCAACAACACCATTATGACCTCATGCTCTTCTGGGCATCCAATCCCTAAGTTGATCTATTCTTCATATGGTGCAAGCCCCTTACTGCCCCTGACCTTTTGAGTCACTCCAAGCCACTCCAATGTTTTACAACATCAGTTACTGGCTCCAGTTGCTTGAAATACATGTGCCTAGACTTAACTTCTGACTTCTGACCCTGGCATTCCCCTATTCCTGACTCTGGGCTCTCCAGAGCAGCTGACTCTCTACTATCATACAGCATCACCAGTTCTCATGGATCCTCAAATGCAGTTTAGGTTATAGTTCCCTACCCATGAGTGTCACTCCCTCCATTTTTTCCATTCTTTTCCAGCAGCTGACTCTGGTCTGCTAACATGTTGTTGTTACCTGGTAATCCTCAATGGAAAATCACTCCATGTCACTCCAGACTATTTCAACCAACTTCTTATGCCTAGATCTTGCCATTACAGTCTAAATATCCCCTAGCCATTTTTCAGCCCCTTTCTTGACAAGTCACTCCAGGATCATCAATAGGCAGTCATCAACCTCTCATGTCTGTTCTCTCCTCCTAGATAACCCATTTCTGGCTGTTAGTCCTAGCCTTTTGAGACCCAGCCTTTCAAGTATAACAAGTCTATTAAACCTGTACTCCTTGTCTTTTCAACCTCCAATATCATAATTCTGTGCACTCCCAATTATTATGATCTCCCATTGGGTACCTTGTTCTATTTAGTATTTGGGAGCCCCAATACTCTGACCCCCTTCTGCCCACTCCCACTTCTTTCCAACATTTTCCCTTTTTCTTCAATTTCACCTCATCTGCTCAAGCTATCAGATCTCCACATACCCTACAAAGACTGTTGGATTCACTCTGTTGATGCCTAGCATCACCCTCTGCTGGATGCTTTGTGTTCACTGATTCTAAAACACCACTAACTTATCCACTATGGTCCATTAACCCCAGATATTGAGTAGTACCTCATCTGTTCACTGGATAACACATGCCAGCACCCCACATACCCCCCATAGCTCCATATCACTCTGGTTTCAGCTAACTCTGATCCCAAACCACAGTTTTTTCATTATTATCTGGTAGTTATGACTCTATTGCCTAAGTGTGCAGTTGTCTCTGCATCACTCTGCTCTCTGTAGCAGGCCAGTTTTGTCTGTTGATATGCCTACCAGGAAGACACCTCTGACCACCTCCAACCTTCTCCAAACTTGTAGCATTTGACCCTTTATTTTTCTTCACCTGTGACATACCCACCATCTGTTTCCTTATTCTCACAGCTAATGTATACCCACCTTGCTGACCAACCAGGCTTCAGAAGCACCACCTCTCTTCCTCTGCACTCCAATACACTCCCTGTGTTTTGTCTCACATGCCAAAAGTCTCTTGCCCTCTCTGGGCATCTCTGTTCCTTTCCATCTTCCTGGAAAGCTTACTCTTCCATCATGACTGTGCTGCAATTACTCTTTCTTTTCCTACTTGCAGTTGTTTGAGCTTGGTTTCTGTTCACTATGGGTCCCTGCTTGGATTTCCTCTGTATGGTGCTACATTGTTTTATGTGCCACCTTCCTATAATCCTGTCATATCCCAGACCTCTGACCCAATTCTGACCCTATCCCAACCTGGCTTATGATTGGTCTTCATACCTAGTAAGCTACTCTAGCCCTCTGACTCCCCTTCAGGCAACTCCAGCCCTCTGTCACCATTCCAGTCTGCCCCAGCTACACATGTATGCTTTCCACCCCTTAGTGTTATATACTTCCCTGGGCTTTTGCTCCCACTCTGCCCCATTCTGTTTTTAGTTTATCTCTGCTCCAGTTAAGTACTACCCTAGTTCCACTTCATCATCTCTGGACTGTCCTGGTATAACTCCATTACTGTTACCATTCTCAGTTATCATTACCATCATTGTTACTATTCCTGTTCCATTCCTATTCCTTGCTTCCCCCTGTTTCATTCTATCACCCTTCAGTTTCAGTCTGACATGATTGGATATTGTCTTCCCTGACATCTCCATTTATTTCTTAGATATTTAGACATCTGCTTCACTTCTGAGTTTGCACCTGTCTCACTTTGTTACAATCTTAGATAGTTCTGCCTCTCTGAGGTATAAGTACTGTAGTTTTGTATCTTGTACCTTAGTAGAAATATCAACATAAATGCCCCCTTGTCTTTTTTCTCACTCTAATCAAGCCTTTGGGCTTACTCTGACCCTTCAGGTTACTCTGGAGAACCTCTGGGGCCAAGTTATATCCTTGAGGGAGTCACAAGGTCCCACCTTCATGACTAGGCTTGACTCTCCTCATCCTGCCTGTTCCTTCTGTTGAGCATAGAGACAGCTTTCTTACCCACCTCTGACATCTATGTAAATTGGGACACCAGAAAGTGCAAGGGCACATTGTTAAAACTTTCCATCCCACTAAAAAGAGACTGTTAAAACCTATACCAAGATGAGTATACTTTTAACCAGTTCCTCTTTTTTAAATGAAACCCTTGATGCTGGAGAAAGATCAGAACTCCAGGGTGCTCCAGAGAGTTCCAGGGAAATCTAGGAAGGGTTTCAATGGTTGAATGGGACTTGGCTTCACCTTATGTGGTGTGCCCTTGCACTTCTCCATTGTCCTGATTTACATAGATGTCAGAGTAGGTAATAAGGCTGTCTCTATGCTCAACAGGAGAAACAGGCAGGACAAGGAGAGTCAAGCCTAGTCATGGGGGTGAGGTTTTACAACTCCTTCAAGGATATTGCATAGTCTTGGAGATACTCCAGAGTAATCCGGAGGGTCAGAGTAAGCCCAAGGCTCAAGCAGAGTGAGGATGATGACAAGAGGGTTTTCTGGTGTTTTTGTTGATATTCCTACTGAGGTACAAGATACAGAACTACAGTACTTATACCTTAGAGAGGCAGAACTATCTAGAAGTGTAACAAAATGAGACAGGTGCAAACTCAGAAATGAAGCAGATGTCTAGATATCTAGGAAATGAATGGAGATGTCAGGAAGACAATGTCCAATCATGTCAGACTGAAACTAAAGGGTGACAGGATGAAACAGGGGAGAGCAAGGAACAGGAATGGAACAGGAATAGTAACAATGATGGTAACAGTAGCTGACCAGGAATGGTAACAGAGTTATATCAGGACAGTCCAGAGATGATGAAGGGGAACTAGGGTAGTACATAACTGGAGCAGAGATAGACTGGAAGCAAAATGGGGCAGAGTGGGAGCAGAAGCCTGGGGGAGCGTATAACACTGAGGGGCAGGAAGTGTACATGCATAACTAGGAGAGACTGGAATGGTGACAGAGGGCTGAAGTTGCCTGGAGGGGAATCAGAGGACTGGAGTGGCTTACTAGGTATGAAGACCAATTGTAAGCTGGGTTGGAATGGGGTCAGAATTTGAGTTGGAGGTCTGGGATATGACACACATCACATAAGGTGAAGCTGAGTCCTGTTTGATTATTGAAACTCTTCCTAGATTCCTCTGGAGCCCTCTGGAGCCCTTCAGAGTTATGACCTTCCTTCAGTGTCAAGGGTTTCATTCAAAAAGGAACTGGTTTTAAAAGTATACTTGTACTGGTATTGGTTTTAACAGTATCTTTCTGCTGGGATAATTTTTAACAAACCCCCTTGCTGTTGGCACTCTCTGTTTCCTTCTGGGAAACCTATTTTGCAGAATTATCTTCACACCTCTCCATTCTCTTCAACTCTTGCCCAGGAAATCCTTGCTCTTTGGACATTGTTCCTAACAACTCCATTCCTGCTTGTGGGTATTTCCTTACTTTTTCTGTATGTCATCTTGGGACCTGTTTTTCTGTTTTCCTGGGTCTTTTTTTCCTGAAAGACATTCTGCTCTTCTGTGTCTTCTGGGAATCCTGCTTCTTTCCCCTGGGTATTCCTTTTCTGAAGACAATTCTGCTCTTCTGTGTCTCCTGGGAATGCTGCTCATTTCTTTGGAACCTCCTCCAAACCCCTCCACTGTTTTGCCCTGGAAATCCCTTGTTCTTCTGGCCTTGTTCTGATGACTCCATTACTCTTTGCCTTTAGTTCCTGTTTTTCCTCTAATCTGTCATCCAGGAACCTGTCCTTTTGTTTTCTCTGGGTCTTCCTTCTCCTTTGGGGATATTTCTGCTCTTTCTGTGTTCCCTGGGAACTCTCCATTTCTGTGTCCATCCTTTTTGGTTGGCCTTTCTTTCTGGCCTCCCTTCTATTCTTCTGGGTACTTCCAAATACTTTCTGCTTTGCACCTTGCACTGCCTCTGGCCCCTTTGTTTTCTGTTTTCTAGTTGATGATGGAATGTCAACCTTGAGGAGGGAATAGCATCTAGTGACCACACTAGTAACTGCTGATTGCACCTAGCAATCCACAATCTACCAGTCATCTAGCACTCTTGCCCTTCCCTCAGTTTCATCACTTGCCCCTCTGACCTCCCTTTATTTCATTTCCAGTCTCTTCCACCACAGTGCCCAGCCCATCTGGTCAACTGTCTCTCTTTTCATGCAATGACCAGACATGCTCTGTGCTGATTGACCCTCCAACCATCCTTACCACTCATGCAGTGACTGACCCCTACCTATGTTGACTGCATCCATCTCCAATTGCCTCCAATCACCCCTGTCTCTTTTCCAAGTAGCTTACCTTCCTTCTTTTGCTGCAGCACATAAACAATGTGCAATTCAATCAGTATACATGTCATTTGTATATACAGGAGGTGAGACCAGCAAGCAACCCTCAGTGGAACATCCACTCTTCCAGGTCCTCTCCAACCACCACTCTGCCATCCTCCTGCTCAGCCTCAGCCTTGAGGTTGGCAGTGATGACCCTTGATCCCCCTGCCACAATGTACCCAGTCTGATGACCCTCCACCAGCTTGATCTGGACTAGGTCCTGAAGGAGCTTGTTTTTCTCCTTTATCTCTCAGCAAAGGCAATCACCAACCTCTTAAATGGCATTCACAACCAGACAGTCCCCCACAGGCTCTGACCCCCCACCTCCCCTGACCACTGAACCCCCAGATAGTGTCTGCTCCACCCCTCTGGCTACTTCTCCCATGCCTCTGGTCCCAGATCCCTGTCCTTCTAATGATTGTATAGTTTCTCTCCAATCTAGAACCATATGGTTGGCTATTCTCCTTTTCATATGCTCCAGATGTTTGGCCCACATTATGCCCACTCTGTTAAGGGAATGAGAAGCTAGTTGTTCATCAGACCAGTATTGGAGCTTGCTGAATAAGGACATCAGAAATGGAATATGTCTCTGATATTTCTGTCCCTACCTGCTTTATCAGAATCTTACCCAACTCTGATTTAGCTCTGACCCCTAGCCACACAATGAACTGTCTCACTGGCAATCAGCATGTTTCAGTTCCCTTTGGAGATAAAAAACCTTCCTCAATTCTGTTCCTTCCCTGCTCTAGATTCAACCCTTTTAACATTTGTTTTGGATTCTTCATTTGACTATCAGGCTCTAGTCTAATTTCTGATCTTCTCTCTGGTAATCATTCCAAAGCCCTATGGTCTCTCTGCTTCTACCCTCTTCATTTCTTTTCAGTTTCTCTGACACTATATCAGAATTGCCCATTTTAACATTGGTCTCTAATCTCATCCCTCTAGGGAATTTAGTTAATTCTTTCATTTCCTTCTTTGTTGTTCTTTTGTTCTCCATATTGCCCCATGACCACTCAAGGCACCACTTGCCTGGTCATGAGATTTCATCTTGACAGGTTATTGCAATTTGTGGAAACCTTACTTCTGAACTTACTCCACATTGGCTCCAAACTTGTTTACTCAAGGCTTGCAAAGCCTTTACTTCAGTAGTCATTGATGCCCCTTTTTTTATTCTAATTCCCAGCCCCCTAAGTCAATTCTGAACCCTGACCTCTGTTTACAAAGACACTAACTAGAGCTATTACCAATCTACTCTAGTATCATTACATCTTTGTCTTCTCCTCTCTCTGCTTCATCCTGGACCTCTGTCCCAAGTTCCATCACCTCTTCCACCACCTTGTCCTCTTTGCCATTCTCTGGCCCACTCTTTGCATCCTCTTCACTTACCCTCCACACAGAATCAAGGATGTCAACCAGCTGCACTAGTAGCTGATTCTCTGTTTTCATCTCCCATACCATCTGGCCCTCCACCTTCCATATGGTTACTGCCAGCAGGTGACAGCCCTCTGCCACCTGCTCAGCACCACCCTCCACTTCTTCTAAGTGAGCCCTCTTTTTGGGCCACTCCTTCTCCACATCCCTCTGTCACTGTTTCCACACTGGCTTTTCCTTCTCTGAGCATTCATACCTTACCTTGGTCTCTTGGCAGGCCAAGCACAATGTGGATTTCCCCATGCCCACCTTGCATTTCACTCCTCTATCCTCATACCTCTGGCACACTGGTGCCTCCTTTGCCCTCTGCTTCCCCTTGTTGTTGCTAGGCTCCACTTGGGCCTGTACTTGTGCTGCCTAATGGTCTTCAGTTGTTCTGCTCTCAGGTGAATGACTGTGGTACTTACCTTTTCTTGGACTGCCACCTCTGCCACCTGCTGGGCCCTCTTGGCCTCCTCAGCCTGCCTTTGGGCAGCCTCCTCTGCTGTCTTCCAGGCCTTTTCTGCCCTTCTCCACTCTTCTTCTTTCCTTGCCTTCACATGCCTCTTGCACTTGGCATATTTGGTGTTGCTCAACACCTTGTCATCATTAGTGAGCTCTGTGAGCCACTCATCTGTTCATGTCACAATGTTATCATAGGCAGCCATGTTGTTGTAATGAAGAAAGGATAAGCTACCATAAAGTCTCTATTTTTATTCATAAGCAAGCTGAGAAACTCCACTCTTCCACCCCATTGTCACTAAACAAGGTCACATGCTCATCACCTCCACAACCCTCCACTCTACCTCCCCAATGTTACTAAACATGTGATCACATGCCCATTACCACACTATCTTAGATCACATGTTCATACCCTCTGCATCCTAGGCCAATGGCCTTTAAGGGTTCAGGCCTAAGGGCAGGATACTGTCATATCCCATACCTCTGACCCAATTCCAACCCCATTCTGACCTGGCTTATAACTGGTCTTCATACCCAGTAAGCTACTTTAGCCCTCTGACTCCCCTTTAGGCAACTCTGGCCCTCCATCACCATTCCAGTTCATACCAGCTATGCATGTACACTTCCTGCCCCTCCATCAGTATATGCTCCCCTGGCCCTCCACTCCTGCTCCACTCTATTCTGTTTTCAGTCTATCTCTGTTCCAGTTAAATACTACCTTAGTTCCATTTCATCATCTCCAGACTATCCTGGTATAACTCCATTACCATTCCCACTCTCAGTTACCATTACCATCATTGTCACTATTTCTGTTCCATTCTTGTTCCTTGCTTCCCCTCATTTCATTCTGTCACCCTTTAGTTTTAGTCTGACATAATTGGACATTGTCTTCCCTGACATTTCCATTTGTTTCTTAGATATTTAGACATCTGCTTCACTTCTGAGTTTGCACCTGTCTCACTTCACTACACTCCTAGATAGTTCTGCCTCTCTGAGGTATAAGTACTGTAGTTTTTTATCTTGTACCTCAGTATGAATATTGACATAAATACCCCCTTGTCTTTGTTCTCACTCAGCTCAAGCTCTTGGGCTTACTCTAATCCTCTGGGACCAAGTAATATCCTTGAAGGAGTCATAAGGTCCCACCCCCATGACTAGGCTTGACTCTCCTCATCCTACCTATCCCTCCTGTTGAGAACCAAGACAGTTCTCTTCTTTACCTCCAACATCTATGTAAATTGGAACACCAAAAAGTGCAAGAGCATACCACATAAGGTGAAGCCAAGTCCCATTCAATCAACAAAACCCTTCCTAGATCCCTTCAGAGCCCTCCGGAGTTATGACCTTCCTTTAGCATCAAGGGTTTCATTCAGAAAGGAACTGGTTTTAACAGTTCCCTAATAAGCTAACCTAAAATACAAGGGGATCTTGTAGGTACTTCTTAGTAAAGAATAACACTAAGCAATGAAGTATCTTACCTCAGTTTCATATGAATGAAGACTGAGGTACATGTCATATCCCATGCCAATATGTCAACTCTGCTTCATCTCTGGTACAACTCCAGTTGCTTTTATGCTTCTAAGCTACATATTTCCTGGTTTTCTTTACCTTTGTTCCTTTCTATCCAAAGTTGATTACAATTTCACCTACATTACCTCCATAATATTCCAATATAACTCTGTAGTTTCTCCAATCTTATTTCCTGTTCCTGTTTTTTTCCTCCTTGCCTCTTTCTGTCATTATTCAGTTTCAGTTTGATATTATTTGACATTGTCTTCCCTGATATCTCCGCTTGTATCCAGGATACATTGGCATCTGCTTCACTTATGAGACAACTTCTTTTATATCTTTTTTCCTTCTTTAAATAATTCACTTCTCTAAGGTATATGTTATAATGCACTTTTTCAATTTTACTCTTTTTGGACTTATCATCTTACTACTGTAGCTCTTCACATTGTCACATCACGTGACCATTTCACATCTTTACCTCTTCACTCTTTCACATTTCACATCTTCACATGGCACAAGTCTAGAGCAATCTAGACTTGGATGTCATATCTCATGTTTAACACATGTATTTCTAGGTCCCTGCTCCTTTATTGCTATTGGTTGGCTTACTGTACATTACTTTAGGGCCAGTACCATTTACATGGTCTGTGTGCATACTGTAGCAATATATAAGGAGATTGGCTCAAGCCTGGGTTTTTCCAGTCTTGTGCACTTGAATCTTTCAGTTCTTGTTTAACCTTGGCTCTTATTTTTTCTCTATTCTTGCCTAGTTCAGAGCCACTAGCATAAAAGCTCTACTCAGGATTAGGATCAGGCAGCACACACCAAGCTTAGGTGTTAGGTTTAGTCAACGCATCTAAGGTTGCATTTCAGTATAAGTACTGTAGTTCTGTATCTTGTACCATAGTTTGAATATTGACCATAACATGATGTTATGATCATCCTTGACCCTCTCTTTGCCTCATGACTTAACATTGTATCTTGCTCTAAGTCTCATGACTTGCCTTATGACTTGATATTGTACTTCTTAATAAAAAGTCTTATAACTTACCCTGAACCTCTGACCTTCTTCTGACTCCACTGCAAATTAGGGCACCCAGTACTAGCATAAGGGTGCACCACATAAGATGAAGCCAAGCCCTGTCCTCTCTGAAGTTATCTGAAGTACTCCAGAGTATTGTTATGGGTCCTGACTAAACCAAGAGGGAACAATCTTGGAGGGTGCCCATATTAAAGGAAACAAAGGAGTGGCAGCCTAGCAAGCACAAGAGAACAAGAGAACAAGTGCTCTAGACTGGAAAACCAGTCTATACCCTTGCCCTTCCTTATATATTGCTATCTACTATATATGGACCAGGCCATGAGGAGTACATAAGGCAGCTAGTGTACAGAGAACAAAGCTGAATAAGGAAATAGGGGAAAGGGGAACTAAATGGAAACCAATGGCAAATAAAAAGTAAAAAGTAAAAAAAAAGCAAGGCAGCAATAAGATATAATATCAAAGGGCTAGGCTATGATATTATAAAAGGCTATGCTACAATGAGGTAAAAGGCTAGATCAGGCTAGACCAGACATATGGTATGGTACCTGATAAGATAAGATAAAGGAAAGGGGCTGAAGCAGTACTAAATAGGAAAGAGAACTTAGCTTAGGGTAAAAATGAAAAATAACCCTTAGCTAAGTAGTGCCAGTGCATAACAAGTATATCACAGTTTATAATAGTATATTCAAACTCCTACTTGCACTGGTACTGCTATCATATCTATCCAGGTAACTAGAGCCTACTCTTATGCTGTCCTTAATCAGTTCAAGAGTTTCTCTGCCTGCTGTACCCCAGACTCAGCATCACAGGCTCCTGCCCCTTCTTACTTCTCCATACCTATAGCACTAGATAACAAAGCCCCTGATGGTTTCAAGGTTCCCCAACCTCCTTATATCCCCAACAACTGTGGTGTCCATCCAGAAGCACCAGACAACTCTGAAGATAACCCCTTCAATGAGTACTCTGATATTCCAGAGGATAATTCCAAACATTTTCCAGATAATGAGCCTATTTCCATTCCCCATGATACTATTACCAATCTTACTAGCACCATTCATGGGTTAGCTTGCTTCTTCTGTTGTACCTCTAAAATCTCATAGCATACCAAAGTACATGAACTGGACCAGTTTAACAGAGCTGACCCCTGGAAGCTCTGCATTTTTCTTGTTCAATGCAAGTTAAACTTCCAGGATCATCCCAAAGCCTTCACCAACAACTAAGCCAAGGTTACTTATGCTCAATCCTATCTTAAGGGCATGGCATTGGAATGGTTTGAACCCAACCTTTTTCTTACAGAAGAGCCTGACCTACACTCACTCTGGATGGATGACTATAAGAAGTTTGTCCAGGAGCTTCAGACTAACTTCAGACCATATGACCTGGTCAGAGATGCAGAACATCAGTTGGACTAGTTGGCCATAAAGGATGGTTAATAAATCAACAAGTATGTGGTAGAGTTCAACAGGATTGCATTACAAATTCAGGGATACAGAAATGGTGCACTCCAGCATTACTTTTATAATAGCCTCCCAGATCACATCAAAAATAACATTTCCTGCATTGGCAAATCTCCCACCCTTAGTGAACTTTGGCAACTCACCCAGACCCTTGATGCTTGCTATTGGAAGCATCAATATAAAATCAACTGCCAAGGAAAGTTGTCTAGTTTACTCAAATCATTTGTGTTATAATGCACTTTTTCATTTTTACTCTTTTTGGACTTATCTTCTCACTATTGCAACTCTTCACATTGTCACATCACGTGACCCTTTCACATCTTCACATTTTCACCTCTTCATATCTTCACCGTTTCACATTTCACATCTTCACATGGCACAGATCTAGAGCAATCTAGACTCTAATGTCACACCTCATGTTTGCCTCATGTATTTCTAGGTCCCTACTCCCTTATTGCTATTGGTTGGTTTACTGTACATTACTTTAGGGCCAGTACCATTTACATGGTCTGTGTGCATACTGTAGCAATATATAAGGAGGTTGGCTCAAGCCTGGGTTTTCCCAGTCTTGTGCACTTGAACCTTCTTGTTCTTGTTTCACTTGGCTCTTATCATTTCTCTACACTTTGCCTAGTTTAGTGCCACTAGCATAAAAGCACTACTCAGGACTTAGGAATATTAGCACACACCAAGACTAGGTGTTAGGATTCAGTTAATGCATCTCTAGTTGCATTTCAATCTGACAAACCCTTCACTTCCTCCATTTTAACCTCTGGTGCTAAGGAGTCAAAGAATAAGTCAGCTAGTTCCTCTAATTCCTCCAAGTCATCCACCCCTCAAAAGCAAGACTTATTGTCTAAGCTTGGTAAAGATAGTAAGCTCACTGCTAAAGAATGCAAATGTTGACTCAAGAATTACCTCTGTATGTTCTGTGGTATTGCTGGGCACATAGTAAAGGACTGCCCCAAATCTTCCTTCAAGGCAGCCAAAGCTTGTGCCATCAAGACCTCTGCTTTAGAGGTGAAAAAATAGTCCACAGCCTTTATGACTCTACATGAGCTGGAGGTTGCATTGATCCTTTCTGTGCTTTACTGGAGGTTAAATTTAACACATCCACTCTTTCTTATTATGATTCCCTTATGCCTCTTGTTATCCTTGTTTCTCATGACATTCCTTCATTTCCTGCTCTAATTGACTCAGGTTCTTCAGATTGCTTCATAGATACCAAGTTCGTTAGCACATATAATCTTCCAACCTACCCCATTTCTCCATTGTAGCTCCAACTTTTTGATGGCACTTCTAATTCTATGATTATCAATGCCATTGATCTATCTATTTGTTTTGAAACCAGTGTTATTACTCTAATGACATTTTATGTCACTTTATTGAATGGATCTAGTTCTCTTGTTCTAGGACACAACTGGCTTGCCCACCACAATCTGTTGATTGACTGGATATTGAGTTGTATCTTGTTCTAATCATCTAAACCAAACATGTCAACATCCCTGAGCTTGCCTCCACAGCTTCCAGTCTTCCCAATCCAAGCTGACTCCAATCCTGATTCACTGTATTTCTCTAATCCCAGATCTCTGTCCATCAAGCTACTTAGCTCATCAGCATTCATGTGTGCATGTAGCCTCAATGGCTTAGTCCCATTCTACCTGCAACTCTATCTCTCAGAGAGTCATCTCCACTCTGCCTCCATCACCTCTCCTCCAGCCAATCTTTCTGGTGTTCCTCAGGAATATCATGACTTCACTAATGTGTTTAGCAAAAGCAAGACTTCTACCCTTGCTCCCTATCATAAGTTTGACCTAAAGATCAACTTAAAAGAAGGTACCTCCCTGCCTATCAGCACCACCTACTCTTTTTTGCCCTCTGAGCTTAAAGCACTCAGAATCTTCTTAGATGAATATCTTTCTATGGGATTTATCTGCCCCTCTTCATCTGCTCATGCCACACCAGTCCTCTTTATCTGAAAGAAGAATGGCTTACTCTGGCTTTGCATAGATTTTCAAGAACTCAACAAGATCATGAAAAAAGACTGCTATCTTTTTCCCTGCATCTCTGATCTCCTTGATGCTCTGAGCCACATAATTATCTATATCAAACTTGACCTCAAACATGCATACCATCTGGTTCACATTGCTAAGGGTGACAAATGGAAGATCTCCTTCTATACATGCTATGGCTCATATATGTGGCTTGTCATGTTATTTGGGCTCACCAATGCCCCTGTGGCTTTCCAGCAGTTTATCAATTCTATCTTCACCAATCTTCTTGATGTTTCTGTAATTGTTTATTTGAATAACATTCTAATCTTCTCCACTGACCAGACTTCTCATACTGGGCATGTTCATGAAGTCCTCCACTGCCTCTGGAAATACAGCCTTTATGCCAAATCTGACAAATGTGAATTCCATACAGATTTGACTGAATATCTTGGCTACCAGCTCTCTCCTTTGGGGCTTACTATATCCCCTGACAAGGTTCAAATCATCCTCAATTGGCTTGAGCCTCATAAAATTCACAACATCTAGTCTTTCCTTGATTTTACTAACTTCTACCACCACTTTATCTGGGGCTACTCCAATATTATCATTTTTCTGACTTATCTCACCTACAAATCTGCTTGTTGGGACTTTGACACTTTCTGCCATGCTGCTTTTCAGCATCTCAAGGACACTTTTATTTCTGCCTCTATTCTGACCTATTGAGTCCCTAATACTCCTCTTATTGTTGAAACTAACACCTTAGATTATATGATTACCAGTATTCTTTCACTTCAGTGTCCAGATGATGAAGTCTGCCCTGTTGCCTTCTATTTGCACATACTCTTTGTGCCAGAACTCAACTACAACACCCACAATAAGAAGCTTCTTACCATTTTTACTGCTTTTAAAACCTGGTATTATTACCTTAAAGATTTTAGTGTGTTAAAACATATATCCAGTTCTTTTCTAAATGAAACCCTTGATGCTAAGAGAAGGTCATAACTCCAGAGGGCTTCAGAGGGCTTCAGAGGGATCTAGAAAGGGTTTCATTGTTTAAACAGGACTCAGCTTTATCTTATGCAGTGCACCCTTGCACTTTCTGGTGTCCTGGTTTACATAGATGTCAGAGATAGGGAAGAGAACTATCTCAGTGCTCAACAGGAGGGGCTGGCAGGATGAGAAGAGTCAAGCCTAGTCATGGGGGTAGGATCTTACAACTCCTTCAAGAATATTGCTTGGTCCTGAAGGTTCTCTGGAGTAACCCAGAGGGTCAGAGTGAGCTCAAGGGCTTGAGCAGAGTGAGGACAAAGACAAGAGGGTGTTTATGTTGATATTTGTACTAAGGTACAAGATACAAAACTACAGTACTTATACCTCAGAGAGGCAGAACTATCTAGAAGTGTAGTGAAGTGAGACAGGTGCAAACTCAGAAGCAAAGCAGATGTCTAAATATCTAAGGAATGAATGGAGATGTTAGAGAAGACAATGTCCAATCATGTCAGACTAAAACTGAAGGGTAACAGGATGAAACAAGGGAAAGCAAGGAACAGGAACAGAACAGGAATAGTGACAATGATGGTAACAGTAACTAAGAGTGGGAATGATGACAGAGTTATACTAGAACAGTCCAGAGACAATAAAATTGAACTAAGGTAGTACTTAACTGGAACTGAAATAGAACTGAAAATAAAATAGGGTGAAGTGGAAGCAGAGGGCCAGAGAAGCATATATGTGTAGCTGGAATGAACTGGAATGGTGACAGAGGGCTGGAGTTGCCTGAAGGGGAGTCAGAGGGCTAAAGTAGCTTACTGGATACAAGGACCAGTTGTAAGCCAGGTTAGGATAGGATCAGAATTGGGTTGGAGGTATGGGATATAACACAGTGCTCCAGTTAACATTGTCACCAATTACAAGAATCTGGAATACTTTACTACATCCAAGCTTCTGACCTGCTGGCAAGCCTGGTGGTCAGAATTCCTCTTCTAGTTTCATCTATCAATTCATTTTTGTCCAGGACATTTAGATGCTAAGTCTGATGCTTTGACTAGACAATGGAATATCTATCCCAAAGAGGGAGATAGCAACTATGCCCATGTCAATCCACACAATTTCTGGCCCATGTTCATATAGGAACAACTTGCTGCATCTCTCCAGGCCTCCTCCTTAACCTCTCTTGTTTTCTGATCCACTTCTTTTCTTGATCTTGAAATCCTCCATCATGACATCCTCTTGGCCCTTCCATCTGACCCCACTGCCTCTGCCCACCTGTCCAGCACCCTCTTGCCCAACTCTTATTGAACAAAGGACCATTCTTGCATCTGAACAACTGCATTTATGTTCCAAATGCCACTGACCTTTATCTCCAGGTCCTCTATTATAAACATGATCATTCCTTATCTGGTCACTTTAGACAGAATTGGATGCTGGACCTCATCTGCCAGGAATATATATGGCCTGGCATTTGCACCTTCATCAAAAAATATGTTTTTTCATGTATAGCTTGCATACACACCAAGATACCCCATCACAAGCCCTATAGTTTCCTTAAGCAGCTTCCCATTCCAAAGAAGCCATGGAATTTCATTTCTATGGATTTCATCAAGTAACTCCCCACTTTCTCCAGTCATACCACCATCCTTATTAATATAGATCATCTATTGAAGCAGTGCATCTTCATATCTACAAACAACAACATGACCTCCCTAGAGCTTGCTAAACTCTTCTTACTCCATGTCTTCTTCAAACATGAAGTTTTCTCCTACATCACCTTTAATTACAATTCCAAGTTTGTCTCCCATTTCTTCCATTCCCTGGGTCAAGCCCTCAACATCTGCCTCCACTTCACCTCTGGCTATTATCCAGAAGATAATGGTCAAATCAAGTGAATAAACCAAACTCTGGAGCAGTATCTATGCATTTATTGCAACTACCAGCAAGACAACTGATCTGAACTCCTGCCCCTTACAGAGTTTGCTTACAACAATACCTCTAATGCTATTACAGGTGTTTCCCCCTTCTTCACTAACAAGAGCTACCATCTAAACATCTTTATTTACCTGAACCACAACCTTACTTCTGCCCAAGCTTGAGAGTATGCTGTTGACCTTGACTTACTCCATGTTTTCCTTTATGAGAAGATAGTTGCTGCCCAAGTCAGATACCAAGGACCCACTAACACCCAACAATCTCTGGCCCTGGACTTTAAAGTAGATAACCAGGTATTCATCAAGGCTAAGTACTTTAGAACTACATAGCCATCCAAAAAACTCACCAAAAAGAACTTAGGTCCTTATTCCATTATTGCTCAGGCAGATTTGCTATCATTCATACTTCACCTCTTGAAGAACATAAAGTCCATTCACCTGGTCTTTCATGCCTCTTAACTTGAATACTCTGTCCCCAACATAATTCCCAATCATATTCAACCATCCCTACCACCAGTCAAGATTAATGGTAAACTGGAGTTTGAAATCTCTGAAATCCTTGATTCAAAGGTAGATCACAGGTGAAGGAGCTGCAAATTACTATATTTGATTAAGTGGTTAGGATATAAAGGCACTAATAAGGAAACTTCATGGCTTCTTGCTACTGAATTAGGTCATGCTTCAGAGATTATTGAGAAATTTCACCTTCATTATTCAGACAAACCTAGGCCATTCTATAATTGACCAATGAGTTGTTGATCCAGCAATCTAGTCATAAGATCCCCTATCTACTCAATGACCACTTTTTCAACCTTCTTTTTGTCCCCATCATCTACCACCATAATTTCTCCAATCTCTGCACATAGCTCCAACAGTTTCTCCACTATCTCATTAGTCTCCCCATTCTCCAGCTCACTTCCAGAACCTCTTTCATCTTGCCTCTCAGCCACCCATGCCCTATCCAGAGTGTTAACCAGTTGCCCTAGCACCTGATTCTTGCATCTTACCTTCTGCTGCACCTTCCCACCTACCTTCCTTATTGATACCTCCATTATGCAACAGCCCTTATCCATCTGCTAAAGGCCCTCCTCCATCTCCTTCAAGTCTGCCCTACCTCTGGGCACCTCATCTTTCCCACCCTTCTTCCTCTGCTTCCTTTCTGGCTTTTCCTAACTGGGGTATCATACCTTACCTTTACCTCTATGCAGGCAAGGCATGATGTTGACTTGCCAGTGCCTACCTTGCATCCCAGCCCTCAGTCATCATACCTCTGGCACCTTGGTCCCTCCTTTACCCTCCTCTTGCCCTTGTTGTTACTTAACCCTGCTTGAGCCTGGCAAAATTCCTCTACCTAAACCAGAATTGAGTTTTAAGTTATCAACAGCCTGATTAGTACTTACCCATCTCCAGACCACCTCCACCACCTTCTTCACCTCTCACCTCCTCATCTCCTTAGCATACTGCCTAATGACCTTCTCTGCCACCTCCCATGCCTTCTTTACCCTCTTTTAGGTCTTCTCCTCCTTTTGAGCTCTCCCTTGCTGCTTCTGCTTAGCATACTTTGCATCACCAAGTTCCTTATCATTCTCCATGCACTCCTCAAGGTACTCATTAGACCAAATATAAATGTTGGTAAATGAAGACATGAGGGAAAAAAGTTGCTTGAGCAGTCTCTGCTGGAATAATAACTTTTTATGGGCTTATAGCCAACCAAACCCTGATGCTCACTCCAACTGATTACTAAATAAGATTGCATGTTTAGTGACCTTCAGGGGTTCAGGCCTTAAGAAAGAAATACTGTCATATTTCTGTTATGCTAGGCCCAGGTAGGGACTAATGTAGATTTTGCTGGTGAAGACAAGGAAAGGCTCTATGAAGTATAAGCCTCAAGGATAAGTAAGTAGGCAACAAACATAAGTTGTGCCTCAAGGGATCAGCAACAAATGTGGAGTTGTGCTGTAAGTTGCATGCTAGGGTAACTGGGGCTTTACTCTGGAGACTGCCAGGACAGAACAAGATTGGATTCCTAGTACTAAGTACAAGAATAAGGAGTATGCAAGAAATTGCAAGGTAGAAGTAGTGTAAAGAAAGAGGGGATATGAAGTATGCTATTTTATAGTACAATTGATAAGGTTTAAGTGAAGACAACTATCACAATCAGGCTAACAAATGATGAGTAAGTTATCCATGTGGAAATGAATGAAAAGTAATAGAATGATTATAAGTCAGCTGATTAAAAAATAGAATATCCAGGCAAAGGGTATAACAAGAGAGTGGCCTAGACTAGGCTAGGGCATGAGAAGAGTGGAAGTCTAGATAAAGACAAACAAGAAAGCATCCAAGGTGTGTGAAGAGTAGAAGCTAAGGTGGGAGATCAAAGAGAAAGAAAAAAGAAAATGTAACAATTCCATGCCAATGCATTAACTCTGCTTTGTCTCTGATATAACTCTGGTTGCTTTTACACTTCTAAGCTACATATTTCCTGGTTCCCTTTACCTCTGTCCCTTTTTACCCAATGTTAATTACAATTTCACCTACATTACCTCCATAATATTCCAATATAACTCTGTAGTTTCTCTGATCTTATTTTCTGTTCCTGTTCTTTTCCTTCTTGCTTCTTCCTGTCATCATTTGGTTTCAGTTTGATATTATTTGACATTGTCTTCCCTGACATCTCCATTTGTATCCAGGATATATTGGCATCTGCTTCACTTATGAGACAACTTCTTTTATATCTTTTTTCCTTCTTTAAATAATCCACTTTTCTAAGGTATAAGTTCTGTAGTTCTGTATCTTGTATTATAGTTTGAATATTAACCATAACACAATGTTACAATCATCCTTGACTCTCTCTTTGCCTTATAACTTGACATTGTATCTTGCTCTAAGTTTCACAACTTGCCTTATGACTTAATGTCATACTTCTTAGTAAAAAGTCTTATAATTTACCCTGAACCTCCAACTCTCTTTCAATCCCACCACAAATCAGGGCACCTGGTACTAGTGTAAGGGTGCACCACATAAGGTAAAGCCAAGCCCCATCCTCTTTGAAGTTATCTGAAGTACTCTGAAGTATGTTACAGTTTATAATAGTGCAGCATAGCAGTATCCAACTTAAAATTGATTCCTGTGATTATGTAAGAAGTGGTCAGCACATATTTCAGAAAGAAGAACAGAAACATCAAGTAAAATAAGAGAAAGAAGAAAAAAAAAGCATGAAATAGCATAAATTTCAACAGTTAGTTTCTGTGCTTCTTTAT
>JBBPKN010000745.1:0-29762 GCA_038089275.1 Pulveroboletus cf. rosaemariae
AGGACTGAGATCTGGAGTCTATGTAGGGCAGTTTAGAAGAGAGATGTTATTATCTTCTATTTATTTCTGGACCTTTTTTAAAGTATGTTTTGGATTATTATCCTGCTGAAAAATTACCTTCTCTTTAGGAATTCCACTTTTCTCCAGGCTAGGCAGCATGTGGTCCTTCAAAATGGACATATACTGATTAGCATTTATTCTTCCCTCAATCTCTGCAAGATACCCTACTTCACTTTATCCCATATATTCCCATATTATAATGTTTCTGAAGTACAACCAACTATTACACTATTATGAACATAACATTCACTAGTAGAAGAGTCGCATGACAAGCATGTGATCATGAGACTTTATTGCCAAACAAGGACAAACCCTAGAATATGGTTGAGTTGTTCATCAGAGTATTTCTCTGGGGTTTAGGCATAGCTTGAAATGCAACTTGAGATGCATTGACCTAAACCTAACACCTAGCCTTGATATGTGTGACCTGATCTGATCCTGAGTGATGCTTTTGAACTAGTGGCACCAAACTAGGCAATAGTGAAGAAACAAGAGTAAGAGCCAAAAGAAAACAAGAACAATGAAGGTTCAAGTATGCAAGACTGGGAAAACCCAGGCTTGAGCTGACCTCCTTTTATATTGTTATAGAATGTGCACAGACCATGTAAATGGTGCTGGCTCTAAAGTAATGTACAGTAATTCAACCAATAGCATAAAGAGAGTGGGGACCTGAAAATCCATGATATAAACATAAGGCCTGACATCATAGTCTAGATTGCTCTAGACTTGTGCCATGTGAAGATGTGAAAGGTAAAAGGGTGAAATTGTGAAGAAGTGAAGAGGTAAAGATGTGAAAGGGTCACATGATGTGACAATGTAAAGAGTTACAGTAGTAAGATGATAAGTTCAAAAGAGTAAAAATGAAAAAGTGCATTATAACACTACCCCATCTTTAGGTCTCAAATTCCAGACAAGACAGGGCTAGTGGAACAGAAGTGGTCAAATTATGGTAGGATTCAAAACAAGAATGAAAATCTGTGAGTAATAGACTGTGAAGTTTTCTAGGAGCAGACAGATTGCAGAGATGAAAAGATAAAGTAGCTTGAGGAGTGTGTTTGAGATAATCCTCAGGTTCCCATGTATGATCAGATGCATTATATCCTTTCCAGTGCACTAGGTATTCCAGTTTGCCTTTTTTCAACCTTGAATCAACCACATATTCAACTTTCCATTCTTTATGTCCTTCTTCTGTTATAGCAATAGGATCAGGATGAATAACAGGTTGTTGGGGCAGGGGATCATAATAGGGTTTGACTCAAGAGATATTAATGACTGGATAAATGCAAATGTTGACTGGTAGTTGTAGTTTTACTGCATTGGAAAGGATATCAATGATGGTGTAGAGATCTATCCACTTTTGTGATAATTTCTTTGACAGATATGGAAGTGATAGGTGCTCAGTGGATAACCAGACTTTTTGCCCAATCTGGTATTGAGGTGCCTCTGATTGTTTTGAATCTGCTACTTGAATCATTTTTTCTTTGGCTTTTTCCAACAACTCCTGGATCTGAGTGTTTGTTTGTTGAAATTCCTTTGCAAACCGATGTAAAACCTGGTCTGTTTCAAATCCCAACTGTGGTGAAAACTTCTTGGTAATAGAGAAAGAAGTGGATTCAGTTGCTATAGAAAAAGCATTGTTGTGCAAGAACTCTGCTATCTTTATCCATTCTGCCCACGTTTCTTGTTTCTTTGCCACAAAGGTATGCAAGTATTGTTCTAACTCACAGTTTATCCTTTCTGTTTGACCATCTGTTTGTGGGTGAAATGAAGTAGAAAGCTTTTGATGTATGCCAAGGGAGTGGCACAACTCCTGTGTAAAAGCCAAAGCAAACTGAGGTCCTCTATCAGAAACAATGGATGATGGCAAACCATGTCTTGACCAAATATGGTCACAGAATAATTTAGCTAAATCTGCTGAAGAAGTGGTTGAAAAACAAGGAATAAAAACCACTTCCTTAGAAAATCAATCTACTACCACTAGGATAGCATCAAACCCATTGGACTTTGGTAAACCTGTAATAAAGTCTGTAGAAATGTCTGTCCAAGGATTAGAAGGAATAGGTAAAGGTAAAAGTTTGCCTGCTAGTGCTTTTTGCAAACCCTTTATGAGGGAGCATGCTTGACAGGTCTTGATATAATTAATGATGTCCTGTGACTGTCCAGGCCAATAGAAAAATCTTTTTAATAAATGAAGAGTTCTTCTTTGTCCTCCATGTCCTGCAATAGGAGAATCATGACATATCTTTAATGCTTCCATTCTAAGTTCCTTTGGTATGAAGATTGTATTTGAATGTTCATGTATGAGGTAACCTTCATTTGCATTATAACACAACCCTGGCCAGTTGTCATCTAGAAGAGGACCAGTAGCAGTAATAATATCCTAAATAAAAGAGTTGGAAATAACAAGGCCCTGAGAGGAAAGGGAGGAAAGGGTGGGACAATGTTCATCCAGCAGAATGGTAACTTGCTTGTTGGGTTCAGCCACAATATTGCCATGATCAAAATGACAAGATAATACATCTGCATGCCTATTAGCAGTACCAGGTTTATAAACAATGGTGAAGCAATATTCCATGAGAAGTTCAATCCAATGAGCCTGCCAGGAAGATAAATCTTGGGGCTTATGCCAATGTTCCAAAGCTTGATGATCTGTCCAGATCTCAAAAGAAAGGCGATCAATGAGAAGATGGCATCATTCTTTTAAAGCATGAACCACTGCCAATAGTTCCTTATCATAGATAGGGTAGTTCTTTTCCACTGGATTGAGCAAATGAGATAAATAAGCTGCCAGCCACCAAGCACCATTAACCAAATAGGACAAAACCGCTCCTGTGGCAATGTCTAAAGCATTAGTTTCAACGCAGATGGGGTGGGAGGAATCAGGATAAACCAGGAATGGTGCAGTACTTATAATGTTCTTGAGGGAAACAAAAGCCTTTTGTTGAGGCCCATCCCAAGAGAAACCATGATCTTTACAAGTGAGATCATTCAGCAGCCTTGCTATATCTGCAAATCCTTGAATAAAACGGCAATAATAATTTGCAAGCCCCAGAAAAGCTTGAACATGTTTGAGAGTGCAGAGTTGAGGCCAATCTTGAATAGCTTTGATCTTGTTCATCTGCATCTTGACTCTGTCTTTAGAGATCACCATACCAAGATAATCCACTTTTTCTTGCATAAAATGGCATTTGGATGGCTTTAAAAAGAGATCATTATCTTGCAAATGTTGAAGCACTTGAGCAACAAGCTGCACATGTTCCTGTCTGGTTTTATCTTTGGTAAAAATAATAATGTCATTAATGTACACCAGAACAAAAGCCCATAAATTATGAAAAATATCGTTAACCATTGTTTGGAAAGTGCCAGGGCTATTGCACATGCCAAAATATATTACCAAGGGTTTGAAGACCCCTATAGGCATAGTGAATGCACTTTTCCATTCATTGCCTTGATGCATGCGGATATTATTATATCCCCACCTTAGATCTAAAGTGATAAACATGTCTGATCCTTTGAGACAATTAATTAAAGTGAAAATGAGTAGGAGTGGATATGAATTCTTGATGGTCCACTTATTGAGATACCTATAGTCAATAACCATTCATTTCCCACCATCTTTTTTACCTATGAAGAAGACAGGAGATGTCTAAGGTGATTTTGAGGGCCTAATATACCCTTTTCTTGTTTCTGTTTCAATGAAATTCCTAACTTCAGTCATTTCTTTATCTGAGAGTGGAATAACTCGTCCTTTCTTTGGTATAAATCCTTCTTTTAGGTCTACTTGGTGATCCCATGGTTTTCTTGTTGGCATCCTTTTCAATTGTTCCTGAGAAAACATATTTAGAAATTTATGGAACTCTTTTGATACCTGATCTTTTAGTTCCACTTCATTGGTATTGATTTGATGAAGTGGTATTGGTTTTCCTGGAATTAGTACCATTTTCTTTTGCCAATCTATAATAGGGTTGTGTTTTTTGAACCAATCATACCCTATAATGAGATCTATTTTGCCTAATTTTGATACAAGCACAGGTAGCACTTTTTCATGTGCTTTTTCATGCACATCTGTAAATTCAATGGTAAGGAGGACTTTACTTTGTATTCTTCCTCCTAATCCCTTAGTACCATCTGTGTTGTATACCTCTACTTGTTGTTCTAGAGGTAATTTTGTTAACCTGTGTCATGAAACAAAATCAATGTCCACAAATGTTACCACTGCTCCAGAATCAATTAAAGCATGGATAGTTCCACACTTATTCCATTGTTCATTTCTGATTCCTTTTACCTTTATTTCTAATAAAAATTCATGACTTCCTTTTATTATTTCAAGGTTTTTATAAATATCTGTTAAAGGTGAATTTTGAATGCATAATGAATTGATACCTTTTTCTTTTATTTTTTCTGAGGAATTAAGCACTGATTTTATGCCATTAGCCAAGCTTTTTCAAGACCCCTCATTGGCATGTGAAAACTCTATATTCATAGGACAAGAATTAAATAATACAGCTGAAGAAGAGAAAGAAGAATGACCCTAATCACCTCAATCGATTGAAGTCATATTTATTTTAAAGACTTCTGCTCTAAAGAAAATTTGTCCAACCAGTAAGCTCTGGTGGCCTCTCTGTACATACTATTTTCTGGAACTTCTTCAATTCCAGATTCTTGTTTCTGTTGCTTAGCAGCTTTCACTGCCAGTACCCACATATCTACCATTGGTGCTTTATATGTGTTAGGCTGCCCTGCAACCAGTATGAAGTCTCTGAATGTAACCACTTGTCTTCTGGCCCTATTTTGTGCCAGGGCACTGGCTGAATCTTTTCTTGGGTTAAAATCAGGGAGGAGAGTAAAAGGGAGGTTGAAGCAACAATCTCTGGCCAAGTGGCCCCATTTGTGGCATTTGAAACATTCTTTACCACCATAGTTGACTGCTCCTATATCCATTGGAGCCCCTCTTCCTGGCTGAGTTCCTGTGGCAGTAAACCATGGTGGTTGCCACTGAGGACAAGGTTGAAATTGATTAAGGGGTGCTAAACTTGAGTTTCTTGGAGGGGAACCTCTGGGACTTTGCCATCTGCTGACAGGAGCTCCCTGCTCAACTGCCATGCACTTGAAAGCATGACCTATTACTTGGAACTGATTGATTAGCTCCAAGACTGTTTCCTCCAATCCTTGCAACATTGCATGCTGATAGATCCTATATTGAACCTGCTCTCTGAGCAGTTTCATTGCATGGTGTTCATTGATTTCCACATCTTTTTGCAAGACAATGAAGTCCTGCAAATAATCATCAATTTGCCCAGTATGTCTTAAACCCTCCAATTTCTTCAGGGCTTCATGGGCAAGCTCATCAATGTGGAAATATCATTTGATGTCTTCAAAGAGGTCTTTCTTTGAAGGCCATTGATCTTTATTGAGACAGTCTTCAAGAATCAGCTGGGCATAGCCCTCCACTTTTCCTTCCATTTGAAAGAGCACTTCTGCAGTCCTTGTTTGATCATTCTTTCAATCAATGCTATTCTCCCACACCCTAATCTTTGCCCACCACAATCTCCACTTCTTTCTGTTGCCATTCCACTTACCTGGGTCCACAACCTTTCTTCCCATACCTTCTCTTAATTCCCTCAGCAAATCTTCCATATTCATTTCTTCTGCCATTTTCTTAGGCCTTGAAGGTGAGGACAGAGCTGGCTGGTAATGACTTCCTAACTACCTGGGATTGCTCAAGGGTAGTGGGTCCTGGGTTGAAAATTTGAAGAGGGATTCTTCAATCAATGGGCTGGACTCTGGGATCTCTACCTGACTTTTGTACTCCTTCTCTTCTTGCCTTGGTGTGGACATGTTTGACTAGGGATTGGTAAATGTGAGGGAGGGTGCAGGCAGAATGAAGTCCTTTGAGCTTCTTGAGCACTGAGAAGGGCCTAAGTGTTTTTAATCTGTCACTTGTTACTACCTTTCTGTCTCTCACCCTTGTTGCTTGAAAGTCAAGCTCCATCTGTCTGTCAAAAATATCAAACCTCCTTTGAAAATCTTTTCTTCCTTGTTCATTTCCTGAAAATCCTAAAATGACTTCATTGACTAGGTTCCTAAGTGTTTCCTCATGCCTCCAGGGATAAGTGATTTTAGAGGACATAGACTAATGTGACCTGATTTTCTAAATCTTCTTTCTGCACAGACCAAGTTTGTAGTTTTGCGCAAGTGAAATGCAACTTGAGATGCATTGATCTAAACCTAACACCTAGCCTTGGTGTATATGACCTGATCTGATCCTGAGTGATGCTTTTGAACTAGTGGCACCAAACTAGGCAATAGTGAAGAAACAAGAGTAAGAGCCAAAAGGGAACAAGAACAATAAAGGTTCAAGTGTACAAGACTGGGAAAACCCAGGCTTGAGCTAACCTTTTTTTATATTGTTACAGAATGCACACAGACCATGTAAATGGTGCTGGCTCTAAAGTAATGTACAGTAATTCAACCAATAGCATAAAGAGAGCAGGGACCTGGAAATCCATGATACAAACATAAGGCCTGACATCATAGTCTAGATTGCTCTAGACTTGTGCCATGTGAAGATGTGAAAGGGTACATATGTGAGCCAAGAGGGAACTTGAGAAAACATTCGGGTATCATCCTTTTGAAGGTAGTCATGATGCCGATGTTGGGTGGAGAGCAGGACTTGGTCGCCAACAGTGAGCACAGGTTTAGGTGAGTTGTGGACATTCACATGCAAAACTCGGGGAATTTTGACATGGAGGTTATCTTGAGCGTCAGAGACATTTGCCAGTATCATTGAGAGGAGCCAAGAGGCATCTAGGAAGTCTAAGTAATCAGTTGGCGAGCTTTGGGAGAGAGAAGCCGAGAGGCATGTGGGCTCCAACCAAGATGGAGCTGGAATGGGGTGTAACCGATGCTGGCGTTAAGCGACGTTCATGAGGTGAAAACGCACACGGGGAAGGGCTTTGACCCAACCATGTTGGCGTTGGTTGACAACAAAGTGAAGGCAACGAGTAACAGTTTTATTTGTTTGTTCACTGACACCAACCATTTGAGGGTGGTATGCAGTCATTGCTATTCGTTAAGGTGCTCGCTAAGAGTTAGTCAGGTTAGCAACAGTGATGTGGCTGCGTGGTGTGGGCTCAGGCGGGCGCATAGCGCCATCCGGTCGCGATCTGGGGGTCGAGCGTCAGCTGCGTTTCCCGTAGTTTAGGAAGTCCTGACGCAACAGAGCGGACGCTCGGCTCCCAAGCTGTAGGAATGGCATGATCTGTTCTTAAGGGTGGGCGGATAGGCGGCATGGTGATGCGCACAATTGTGATGGCCAGGTCGGGTGTGAGGGCTTGCATATATGCTGAAAGGGCCTAATTGTGCTTTCACAAGTATAGCTGGAAAGCGTCACTGGCCCACCGTCCCTTGACTTTCGTTATGTTGAATGGCACCCTCCGCGGCAGGTACTCCAGGGTGGTGCCTATGCGGATGCTGTGTCCCTTGATTGGGTATATTCCCGCGGCTCTCGAGAGTTTCCTGAGCTCGTTCAGGAATATCCTGGCAAGTAAGTAGTTGGTGTTCGTCTCTCCAATGGAGGGCGAAATGAGGGCCGGAGCTAGAAGGGCTGTTGATGATGATGTGCTGGTCTTTGGCCAGGCGGGGGGGTAAAACTTGAAGGGTATGAGGAGGTGGCAGAGACAGTGGGGTTGGTGGTGGAGTAGAGGTGGTGGAAGGGGAGTGGCTGCTGTGTGTCATGGAGGTGCGATTCTCTGACGGAGGGTAAGCGCGGGTGGATGTAGGAGGTTGCTTTTAGATGCAGAGGGTGCTGCAGCGAGGATCGTCGAGGTCAAGGATAAGTTTGTCGAGGCTTGTGGGTATGGGTAGACGTGGGAGGGATTTGGCGGGGGGATAAAGTCCGCGTGATGGGCCATCTTCTGGATTGCATTCGCTCGGGAAGTACTCGATGAAGACTTGGCGGGGGGAAGCCGGGAGGGCGAAGAGGCGGCGGAAAGTGGCGTTGGTAGGTTTGTTGCGTGATCGGCCTTTCCGCCACGCGTCAACGACGCCCTGGTTGTCGCAATGAACCTTGCACGGCGTCCCAATGTCTTGTGTGTCTCTCTGTTCCATACATGTGTGAGTCTCCATGCGCGCCAACGGGTGCCGATGACAATCGCCAGGCCATGACCGGAGCTGCCGTCGGAGAAGGCGGGTAAGTCGGTGGCACGCGGGAAGTGGGGGATAGGTGTAGGCGGGTGGTTTTGGAGGGCCAGTAACCACCAGGTGAGCTTGCCGGTGGTCCCGCACGGTTGGCGTCGAGGCATAAACGGGTTGGTTTGGAAGACGTCAAGCATGTCCTGAAGCGAGGCGAGGTAAGCGGAGCCTTCGGGAATGGCGAGTGCCGCGTGGCTGAGGCGACCGTGGAGCTCGGCTAGGGAGTGGGCGGTGGTTAGGAGCCAATTTTTAATGGCGAGGCTGTATATCTCTCGTTTTGCCTCGGTGAGCTGAACGGTCTTGTTGTGGAGGTCCCAGATAAAACCGAGGTAGTTGGGTTTGGAGGAAGCGGGTGTCCTTGGATGGTCCCTAGGGAATGGCGAGGGTGTTCGAAGTAGCATCGATGTGCATGATGGAGTAGGGGTATGGGGAGAAGGACGGCAACTTCGACCCTTCCGACGCTTATTTTGGTTGCACCAGCTATATCAGCAGTACTGTACATGTCTGTATGGATGCAACTGTTATGCATAAGTAATGCAGTGCCAGTTGCATTGCTAATTGACCCCCTGGTGACCCTTACAATGGTCTGGTTGCTTGCATAGAAAGTGTAACATGTCCATGAAGTACAACTACTAGTTAACCATCAAAATTGATGAATGCCCAAATATCCTCTTTCTCCCTGGCTGCCATCAGTCCAACTTCAACTCCTTTCTTGCTTGCATTCACACAGTGAGGACTGGTATTTACTTGACAAGAATCTCACTCAGAAGCACACCTGAAGGGGCACACTTGGTCCAGCAAGAGAATGAAATTCTAAAAATGGACTCTAACTACTTTACATTGGATTTATATACTATAAGTCTCATATGTTAGGCATATTATACATGTAATGTGGCACTTTGTACATATGGTTACATGTGTCACTTATATATGTGATCAAATATCATTGATAAGCTTTCATAAAACAAAATGACATATATGAAGTAAATAATATGGAAGAAATAAAATTATTTCAGTATCTTCTTTTTAAGGCTGGACATCCATGGCCAGAGGAAGCTCAAATAAATCAACAGAGAGTAGACAGAGAGAATCACAAAAGTGCAGAAAGTTAGGGGTTGTAAAGAGTAAGGTGGGAGCTGAAATAGGAATTTTACAGCAGATGGAATAGAAACATAGGGGATTAGGTTGAGTGAAAGAGGTAATTTCAACAACTGAGATTCCATCTTGTGTAGTTTGTAGTTTCATAGTTGCTGTCAGTTGTATAGCCATTAAATGTCAATAATGGAAATCTTTTATGGCATCTTTGGCATGTGTGAGCTTAGTAGCCTTTTTCCATTTCCTTTCTTCTCAAGGAAAACCTTTTCAATATACAAGGTACTCAATTGTTTCTTATTTTTCCTGAAAGTTTACTAAATACTTGATTTCTTGTTCTTTAACTCCACTAACAATGTCCAGAGGTGGGGAAGGTACAATCTTTTGTGAAGGGAATTTACCCTGTTGATATGGCCAGAGGAGACATTTATTGAATATTGAATGTATTTCCTTCCAAGATTTTTCAAGTTTCAACTCATATGCACTATAGCTAATTTTCCTTACAACCTTAAATAGACCATATCATTTGTTATCTGTTATGAAGTGACACTGCAGTACCAGTTCTAGTCACATGATCTTATGTGGAACCCTAGAGTGTGGTTTGCTTCTTTTTTAGAGTTTATTCTTGCAGTGGTCACATGACAGGTTATCTGATATGAATTATCCCAGAATTATCCCTGGTTATGCCCTAGATTCTATTTTCATGGATCTTCTTGGATCTGGATCTGAGATATATCTGTGGCAGATCTCTAGATTGGATCTTATCTGTGGCAGAGATACCCATTTTCTTGATATTCTCACTATTGATTCTGCACTTTCATTCTCTTCATATCTGCTTATTCTCATGGCTTTCTATAGATAGTTAGTTATTTCCTTAGTCATGCCCTATGCCCAGTTCCCTTTTATAGTAAAAGATTCCATACTAGTGTATGTAAATTACCTGGTCCATGTACCAGCCTCTGGAATATATAAGGGCTAGAGTGGCAGTCTGGGTTTTCTCCAGTCTTGCTTACTTGAAGCTTAGTTTAGCTTTTTTCAAGTAATTCTTCAGAATATTACTGAAGCCTGGACAAGGCTAGTCCTTTTTCATCCTTGTAAAGTCTTACCCCTTTGCATCTTTGTTTAGTTTCTGGCCACTAGTACAAAAGCCAGATAGTAGAATAGAAAGCACTCACCAAGGTTAGGGTTAGGAAGGCTAGGATGCCAAGAAGGCATTTTACTTGAGCAAGACTAGTTACTTGGTCAGTGCTCTAGATCATCAGGTACAGCACTCAGGTTTTGCATTCACAGCAGTTATTCTTCTTTTAGAAATTCTTTAACAAAGAAGTTATCACAGATTTAGCAAATTTTATTGGACAAGAAGTCCCACTATCATAGAACAAGACACAAGAAAATAGAACAATAGAAACAGGAGACAAGACATTTCTCCTGATAGGATTTAGAATTTTAGAATATTCTTAGTGACAAGTTCAAGAAGACAAGTAAATATCATTAAGAAAATGACAAGTAGTTAAAGAAGAGTTTTTCTATCAGGTTTAAGAGAAGCTTTACAAGTTTAATTATCTTAGAGATCACAATGACATTGCCTTTTGCAGCAACAATTCCCCTCCCAGTCTATGGGGATAGCAGTAGCATAAGAGTATGATTGGGGTTAGTCTAGCCCAGCTGTTAAAGTAGATGCAATCAGGATAAAGTTGCTAAAGAAGGTGTTATCTATTCCATCTCCCTCATTATCATCATTTACTGCCACAGTTCAGACATCTGCAGTATCAAAAGTCTATTCTCAGAGAAACAAGGTTACAGAAAAAGCCTTTGTGAAAAAAGAAAAGGCTAAGGCAGTAACTCCTGCAGTATCAAAGGGCAAGGTAGTGGTTAAGGCATTTGCTTTATCAAAAGCTAAGGAAGTAGTCAAGGCTCCTACTTCAGTAAAGAGCCAAGTTGCAGTTCTAGAACCTGTGTCAACAAAATCCAAGAGAAGAGTAGTAGTAGACCCTGCATTGTTAAAGATTGAAGATAAGAGAAACAAGAAGAAGCAGAAGTAAGCAGATCCCATACTAAGGATTGAGAGAAGAAGTTTGCAAATTTCTGTTGTTTCAAGCTTGAAGGCACCAGTTGTTGCATCTGGTCAAACAAAGTTGCAGACTGCTGAGAAATTAGCAGGAACACCAGTTGAAGTTTCTGATTTATCAAAAGCTAGTTTAGAGGATTCAAGTAGGTAGACAAAAGCCACAGTGCAAGTAGAAGCTGAAAGAATCATTACCTGCAAGATATGCCAGCAAGTTGGCCATCTCCCAGTCCAATGCCCAAGTTGTTTCAATTGTGAACATAATGGCCATATTCAGAAGAATTGTCCACAAGAGATTAGATGCTATGCATGTGGCAGAAAGGGACATTTAGAAAAAGTATGTCAACAGGTATCTTTGCCAGGTTACAAGGGTTGTAAGCTAACATTGTTGCAGCCTAAGGTTATTGAAGCTCAGCTGAAGAATAATGAAAAGCTAGAAAGAGTTTAGAACTGATAAAGATCAAATTGACTATAAAGCAAGGTCCCTCAGAGATAATATCAAAGAAGAAGATCTCATTCAGTCCAGAGGATAACATGAAAGTTAACATCACAAAAGGACTTCTATCAGAGTTTATTGCAATAAAGAAAGAGGTAAGAAACCTAAGAGAACATGTGTCAATTCTAGAAGGTTATCTAGGATTAAAGAAGACATTAGAGGAGCAGAGCAGCTCAAAGATGAAAGTAACTAGTTCACAAGTAGAAAAGGGCAGCAAGGAAGCTCACAAGAAGGCTGAGCATGAAGTATTGAAAGTTGAGAAGAAGAGGTTAGAGAAAACAAGGAAGTTTCAATAACTAGAGAAAGATCTCCATACTCTAACAGAAATGGTAGAGAAGGTACTTGGTAATGAATCAGAAAGTTCTCAAACTACTCAGAATCTAAGCATGTTGTTAAAAGATTTAAATTCTGTTCAGGTTAGTATGTCAAAGCAGATGAAAGTGCAGATCACAAGAGATAAAGTTGAAAAGATATATAAAGTTGCACAAGTAGATGCTAAAGCAGAAGAAGTTCAGAGTCAGGACCAGCAGAAGTCAGAAAACTCTGTTGATATTATGGGTAATCCTATGAAATCCTCATTTTCAAAGTCACTTCCAGCTATGTCATGGGATAAAGTGATCCTAAGAATTGACAAGGAAGCTAAGAGTTGTCTTTTGGCAACATATAAAGATGATCTGAATGGAGTCCTGAATGAAATACAGAAGATCTTCCAGAGATCACTTCAGAAGTAGAAGATCTCCTTTTAAGAGAAATATGTTAGAGATTCAAACCCCAAAAGAGAACAGCAGCCTTGAGGAATGCCCACACAAAAGAAGAGCAACCATGGAACAAGTGCTTTAAACTGGAGAATCCAGTTTAGGCCCTTGCCCTTATATACTATTAGCTAACCATGCCATGAGGCATATATGAACTAGCTAAATAAAGACATAGGGCATAAGAAAGGGGCTAAAGCGGATCTAAATAGAGAAAGAAAGCTAGTGTAGAATAAAGATAAAAGTAACTCCTATCTAAATAGTGTCAGTTCATAACAAAATGGGTCATCTACCCAGAGTCCAATGGATTAAACCAAGTCAGAGATATTTCTCTGGACAAGGGCTTGAAGATATAGTAAAGCAGGATAAAGAAGATTAGGAATTTGAAAATTCCCAGATTCCATAAGAATTTTCAGAGGCAGTTAAAAGTTCTGTATCATCAAAAAGCACATCACCTTTAGTGAAGAATTTATTTTTTCCTGATAAAGAAGATGAGTTATCCCAGATAATTCTTAAGATTAAAGAATAGCAAGAACTAGCTGAGGCATTTTCTAAAGCCAATGAAGTTGGTAATGTTTTAGAGATATTTCAGCCTAAAGAAGGGGTCAATATTTAAAAGGTTGACTTTAAAAAAGGGGTACTTGCTTTACAAAAAGAGTTTAATAAAGAATCAGTAGTTAGCTCTAAAGAAGGGATTCAAGATGAAAATTTTGTTGAAGATCAGAAAAGAGTTTTTTCTAAGGTCTCTTCTACTAGTCCAGTGGTCTTACCTCTAGAAATCCCAGAGTTTGTCAGCCTTGATGAAAGAGGGCATATTGCTCAGATTAATGGATATTTTATTGAAGAACTTTCTGATATTCTGGATTCAGGTTCAAAGCATTAAGCATTTACCATTTTTGGTCATAGATGTGCAAATTACCCAGAAGCAGAGCAAAAAGTGGCTTTACACTGTTTCTATTATCTCTATAAGATAATTCAAGCCATTCACAAGGCCTTTTCAGAGTCCAAGGTTAATCCTTGTTGAGTTCCATTGCCAGACTCTCCTGTCAAAGAAAATTCACCAGTGTTACCAGCTCTTATTTTAGAGTCCCCTCCTTTAATTTCTGAATTCCCTGTCCAGAAAAGAAATCTTGATGAAGAAGTAGCAGAGCTTAAATGTTTTGTGAATAATGTAGATTGAGAAGTACTTCAAGCTATCTGTTGGAGACCATCCATCCTGCCAGTATATACTCAACATTACTCTCTATCCTGCATATATTAAATTACCATATTAGGACAAATAACATACATTGACCCACACATGTCTGTTATGTTCCTTTTCCAGTCTCATACAATGCTAACTGGAGGTAAGCCAATACAGCACACCATACATAGCACCCTACTGATACAGTATAGTCCTTATAAACTCATATTACAGTTAGATACCAATTTAGTCTTATACAATGCCAACTGGAGTTCTCACAGACTTATATTATAGTACAAACTTTAATAGATTATAAGCCCTGCTTAGCATGAAAAATAAACTGAGACTCACCCAGTAGCCATTTTCTAAGCCATGTCAGCAGATTCATTGCATAGATGATCAAGTGAAATATCACTTAATATAATTGGCTGACTCTGTGCTGCCAGATTTCCCAGTGTTACACTAGGCCTGGGTAGGGACAGGTGTAGATCTTGCTGTGGAAGTGGAGAGGCAATACCAAAGGTAAGCCTCAAGACAAGTGGGGGATGACAAATGAAGTGTTGTGTCTAAGTAATATCAGCTACACTCCCAGAGATATGCCAAAGTCAGATGCTGATGACTTTCTGGATAAGTGCCAGATCACAAGAGTGGATTCCAAGTACTAGGTACAAGGATAGTGGAGATGCAAGGACAGTTAGGTGATTGCAAGGTAGAAGTAGTATAAGAAAAGGGAAGACAGGAAGAATGCTACTTTATAGTATAACTAGTAAGATTCAAGTAAAGATAACTACAGTAATCATGCTGACAGATGATAAGTAATGTATTTGTGTGGAAATAGAAGGAAAGTGATAGAATGATTATAAGTCAGCTGATTAAGAGAGAGAAGGCCTGGGCAAAGGGCATAACAAGAAAGTGGTCTAGACAGGGCTAGAATGCAAGAAGAGTGGAATATATAGAGAAAAGAGAACAAGGGAGCACCTGAGGTGCAAGAAGAGCAGAAGCTAGGCAAGAGATAAACAAAAGAGGAAAGAGAAAAGGGAAATCATAACATTACCCCCCTGCTAGGGGTGGAAGACTCATAATGCCTCAAAAGGCATCATATAAGAGCCCAGGGGAATCAGTGATGTTGGCCCAGCCAACCTTATTGATGATGTCATCATGAAAGTCATTATTGATATGATAAGAAGGTAGAGGGGGTGACAAAGCTGTGGGAGGGTGGTAGTATAACCCCTGGGAGTGGAGAGAGCTGCAAAAGTGTCAGAAAGAGTAGGAGGAACTGTGTGAGGAGTTGCAGGAGAAATCACAGGAGGAGGAGGATATGGGGAAGAAGATAAGGGAGTCAACAACATGACATTAAGCAGGGCAATGAGCCTGGATATGTCCAGGGTGCCAGCAGAGACAGTATGGGCATTGGTAGGAGGGAAAATTGATGCAGATGTGGCCCAAGCATTGGCAGTGAAAGCAGGCCTCATGAAAGTGAGGGTAAGATAGAGAAAGGTGACCATTATCATGAAGGCTGGTCCACCAGGCTTCAGCTCATTCTAAAGCAGCTAATTTGTCATTGTTAAGTGGGGAGGAGGATGCAGAGGGAGTGGAGGGAGTATACCCTCAAGCAGTTGCCAGTTCACACATATAGTGGTCAAGATCAGTGAGGAACTCATCCATTTCCAGTTGGTAAGCAAGCAACTCTATATTGGAGAGAAGCTCATGATGGATAGAGGTAATAAGGGCCTGGGCAAGTGACACATGGGTGTGAGGGATCCAGGCAAGAGTGAAAGTGAGGAGGAAAAGACAAAGAAGTTGCATGTAAATCTGGTAAAGGAGCCACAAGGGTGAAAACATATCTAAATGAGAGCTGATGGGGATGGCAAGGTGAGAATCCATGACATAAGTCATGACTTGATAAGTGTAGTCAGAAGAGGGGGTGCCACAGTAAAGGGAATGGATAGAGAGTGATAGGTCAATGCTGAGGATACCAGTGGACATAGTGTCAATAGCAGGAGGGGGGACCAGGATAAAAGCAATGACAGCAGGGGGTAAGGCTATGAAGTCCTCAGAAAATAACTTGGGGGCAAGAGAGGAAAGAGGAGAGAAGAAATGTGTATTAGTAAAACTAGATGGGGAAGAGATGAGTGAAGGCTCAATGGGAACTTTCTCAGTGGGAAGTTGCAACAAGAAGATGGGTGGAGTGTTGAGAGGGGTATTGCAAGAGCAGAAGCTTTAATTAATGGTGAAGGCCATTGTTATTTGCAGTGGCAGGTGGTTTTCTTAGTGGTAAAGTGGGAAAAAGGAGAGACTGAGGGGAAATAATGAGGGTGGAGGAGTTTATACTTATCCAAAGCAGACTGGGAATGTTTCAAGTTTTATTTGGGTTCTCATGAGTTGTCTTTTGCTGAGTATCCTTTCTATTGGATTAGAAACTGGTGATTACCTGGAGGACCTTGATATTTTAATATCTGCTCTAATTCATATTCCTCCTCACCTTCTATAAGGTCTGGAGGCAGAGCAGGGAAATTCTTTCCATGAACATCATTTTTGCAATAGGGCAATAACAGTGATGCATGGAATACTGGGTGGATCTTCCATGTGGATGGAAGGCAGAGGTGATAGGTGATCAGAGAGAGGACCTCTGTAATGGTGAAGGATCCTTCCTGTTTAGGGGAGAGTTTCAGGTGAAAAATAGCCTGTTTCAAATTTTGGGCTTTTAACCACACCTTATTTCCCTTGGCAAATGGGGAGAAGATGGAGCAGATGCAGGATGCCATGGTTTGGCAGACTAGGTCATGTGCAGTGAGGGCTTTGTCATGAGCAGTGAGAAGTGCCTTAGTGCAGTTGGCAACTGCAGGCATCAGTAATTCATCAATAATAGAAGGAAGGGCATGGGATTCATATCCCATCATAAGATAGAATGGAGATTGCCCAGTGATGGAGTGGGGGTGGTGGTTATGAACAAACTCAGCATGGGTGATTGAGTTAGCCCATCCAGTGAGGTTGGAGCTGCAGTAAATGTGGATATACATCTCAATCTCCTGGTTAACTCATTCAGTTTCACCATCAGATTGAGGGTGGTATGTAGTGAATAAAGATAAAATATACTCAAGGAGTTTTCCAAGCTCCTTGGCAAAAGTGAAGGTGAATTAAGGACCTTGATTTGAAATAATCTTGTCATAGAGGCCATAGTGGAGGTAGACAGTGTGGAAAAAGAGAATGGCTATATTTTCTACAGTAACAGATTTCTTGGTGGGGCAAAGAATTACCCCCTTCATAAGCCTGTGGTCAACCATGACCAACAAGGCATTGAAGCCAGAGAAGAGAGAAAGATTGGTGATCAGATTGCAAGAGATCTGTTGAAAGGAGTGAGTGGCAGTGGAGTGAATGGGGGAGAGAGCAGGAATGAAGAGGTGAGTATTTGCCTTATTCTGTTGGCAAACAGGACAGCTGGCAATGTAGTTGCAGACAAAAGTGGCAAGGCCAGACTACCAAAACTTGGTGGAGATGAGTTGTTGGGTTTTAAGGTAACCAGGATGGTTAGCAAAAGAGTGGTTGTGGCAACACTGGAGGATTTCATAATGAAGGTTAATAGAGGAAGAAATAAAGACTTGGTTGTGGTATATGAGCAAACTGTCAGTTTCCTTCCAGTCAGAGATGCAAGAGTGAAGGAATTTCTTGTCTGCAGAGGCTTCCTATTTTTGCAGGATGAAGAGATGAAGAGGATTACCTTGTTGATGTAGTTTTATGTAAGCAGAAAGGTTAGCATTGACAAGGTTAATAAAGAGTTCAGGGAGAAGTAGAGTGACTTCCTGATTGTCCCAGAAAGTATCAGAGCAGAGATCAGAGTGGCAGGAGAGGGCATCAGGTCTGATGAGGGAGATACCTGCAATGTGTGATAGTTGCAGGTTGAAATTGGCAATGTTGAAAAGCCAATGAGCTTGGCAGTGGTTGAGCTTCTGGAGAGATTTGAATAAGTAAGGTTTTTATAATCAGTAAAAACCTGAACAGGAGTAGAAAAGCTGAAGAGATATTGCCTTCAGGTTTTCAAGGCACATATGACTGTGAGGAGCTCACAATTGTAGATGTTATAGTTCTGCTTAGCAGCAGAGAAGGTCTGTGAAAGATAGGAACAGGGGTGCCATTCCCCATTCTCATCCATTTGAAGAAGAATACCACCTGATGCATAGGCAGAGGCATCAGTGGCAATGGCAAAGGAATGGGCAAGATCCAGCATTTGCAAAACTGGTTAAGAGAGGAAGATAGCCTTGAGGGAATCAAAGACTTTCTGAGTGGTAGGGGACCAAGACCAGGCCATAGCCTTTTTGGTAAGGTCAAGAAGGGAACAGGTGATTGTAGAGTAGTTGGGGATGAATTGCCTGTAGAAGTTAGTGAAGCCAAGGAACAAACAAACATTCTTGACTTTAGAAGGGGTCAGCCATTGTAAGATGCTGGTGAGTTTAACAGGGTCCATGGCAAGTTCACCTGGATAAATGATTATCCCAAGATATTTGACTTGGGGAACAGCAAAAGTGCATTTCTCCAATTTGAGATGGAGATCAAGATCTGCCATCCATTGAAGGATGTGGGAGGTGCATTCCTGATGGGTGTTAGCATCAGGAGAAGAGATGAGAAGGTTGTCCATATAGATGACAAGTTATTCTTCAGTGATCATAACTCAGAACAAATTGTTTATAAATCACTGGAAAGTAGCAGGTGAGTTATTCAGACCAAAGAACATTACTGTGGGTTTGAAAAGTCCCTTGTGTGTAATGAAGGCAGCTTTCCATTGATGTCTGTCTTGAATATGAATGTTGTTATAGCCCCATCTAACATCAAACTTAGTGAAAAGTTGAGCATCATGGAGCTTATCAATGAGATCAGATATGAGGGAAAAAGGATAGGCATCACAGATGGTGTGTTTGTTGAGATACCTATAGTCTTGACAAGGGCAGAGTTTGCCATCCTTCTTCTTGATGAAGAAAAAGGATGAAGCTTGGGGGGAATTAGATGGACAGATCTTTCTAGTCTGAAGATTCTTTTCTAGGAAATCTTCTGTGGCCTGTCACTCTGGGGGGGATAAAGGGTAAACTTTACCTATCTTTAAGATGAACATGTCCTTTAGATTGATCTTGTGATTATAAGGGTGAGAGGGTGGAAGATGATCAAGGGTTTTTGGAGTATCAGAGAATACTGAAGAGAATTGGGAGTATTTAGAGGGAAGGGTTATCTTGGATTTGGCCTTTTCAGTCTCAATGGCTAGTTTGGTAGACATGGTTAGTTGAGCTACAGTTATCTCTGGAAGATATGAGGAGCAGTGCTCTAAGATCCTGCTAGAGTGGTGATTGTAGAACAAATCTTTGATTGACTGCTTGGAAATGACATAGTCCAGATACCAGACTAAGAGCTCATTGTGGGAAATGATGATATCTTCAAGGAGTCCATTGAACTGAGGTTTATGGACAGAGTTGATGTGATAGGTAGTTGCATCTGAGGAAGAGTCTGGAATGGTGAGTGTGTTGGTCATTCAGTCAATAGTGGGGTTTGTGGCCTAAAGCCACAGGTGTCTTAGGATGATGTTCTCCTTTCTGCATGCAATAACATAGCAGGAAACTGGGAGAATGGACTGCTCAAAGTGGAGGAGAAGGTCACAAGTTTGTGTGATCTTGCCTTTCTTATTTTCTGAGTGATCTATATTGTGAATGACAATGGATTCAGAAAGTTTTGTGGTAGGGAGTTGGTTCTTCTTGACAAAGTCCCAATCAATGCAGTTGATTTGTGCTCCACTATTGATGAGAGCATGAGTAGCTATGACTTTCTTGGCATGGGAGGTGGGTGATACTTGTATGGCAATCTTCATAGATTTCTTGGAAGTGGATACAAGTACAGGTGCACAAGAGAAGGAGGGAGTATCTTGCATAGGGGAGGTACTCTGTTTTAAAAACCCTGTCCCTTAACTGTCTTCTTCTTTCATTCTTTCTTCACAACTACTCTGGTCACCCCATTATCAGATTCATCATCACTAACCTCCTTAATCTTCATCATTGGTTCTTCAGCAGAAACTGTCTTGATGTGAGGGGTGTCTTTGGTGGTGGTTAAGGAAGAGGGAGAAGAAGCAGGAAAGTTTGGGCAGGCAGTGTTGATGTGGCCAGGTTTCCAGCATCTGAAGCAAAGTTTATTTTTGATGCAGAAGGCCCTACCTGCATCAGTTAATTAACCTTTCTTTATGGCATCTACATCCATAGCATTCGGATCTTTTTCTGGTTTGGATGTCATGGTGGTGGAAGGGATCCAAGCATATGCACAAGGGTTCTTTCTTTGTTGTTCTATAGAATGGGTATGCCCCATAGTTCCTTGGAAATGAGCAGCTTTGGTGTACCACTCATTGATAGTAGAAGGTATTGTATCTAGGTTATGGATGCAATGGAAGAGATAGGACACAAGTCCTGTTTCATAGTAATCAATGAGAATATTGTTATCAGTTATGTTAGCCATGACAACTTAGTTCTGGAACTCAGTGGTGTATTTAACAAGGAAGGGTATCCAATTGCCTTTCTTTCCTTGCTTTATCTGGGTATTTGCCAACCAGTGGATGGCAGTGTTAACCATGTTCTGTTGTTTGAAAACCCTTAGGAATGTGAAGGTAAAGTTGGAGAACTTTCCCATGGTGACAGTTGTGCTGGAGATACAATTCTTCTGGTATATTGTAGCCCATGACAGTGCTGGCCCTTTGGTCATAAATGAAAGGGTGAAAGTGATCTTCTTTTCATTGGAGTTGTAGACCACACTATTAATGAAGAGATAGAACTGGACTGTGTCCAGCCAGTTCTCAGCCTTGGATCTGTTGCTGTCAAAGTGCTCAGGGGCACCAAGGTGAAGTTCCATTGGCTTAGTGGTAGATGTGGAAAAGCCCAACATGATGATAGTCAGAGAGAGTCAAGGAATAGTTAAAGAGGGTCAGGGGAGGGTGAACATGGGTCAGTGTCAAATGGAAGTAGGGGACAGTGGAGTTTGGGCTTGGGGAATCTGCAAGAAAGAAAAGAGTTTGTGTGCTAGGTTATGAAGTTCTTGTACTTCTTTCTGGAAGGGAACAAGGATGTTCATGAGTGCATATTCTGGTGTGAAAGGGTGATCCAGAGAGGAGGGATTCTCAGGCTCTGAAGTAGACTCAAGAGGGTCTGAGGTAGAGGCTCTAGGCTTACCTCAGAGGGAATTGAACAGCAAAGGTTGTTTGGGCAGAATGGTGGGAGCAGACTATAGCAATGATAGCTGCAAGTAGAATATGCTACTTCTTTTGTTATGCTAGGCCTGGGTAGGGACAGGCATAGACCTTGCTGTGGAAGTGAAGAGGCAATATCAAAGGTAAGCCTCAAGACAAGTGGGGAATAACAAATAAAGTGTTGTATCTGAGTGGTACCAGCTATACTTCCAGGGATATGCTGAAGTCAGATTCTGATGACTTTCTGGATAAGTGCCAGGTCACAAGAGTGGATTCCAAGTACTAGGTACAAGGATAGTGGAGATACAAAGACAGTTAGATGATTGCAAGATAGAAGTAGTGTAAAAAAAGAAAAGACAGGAAGGATGCTACTTTATAGTACAACTAGTAAGGTTTGAGTGGAGATAACTATAGTAATCATGCTGACAGATGATGAGTAATGTATCCATGTGGAAATGGAAGGAAAGTAATAGAATGATTATAAGTTAGCTGATTAAGAGATAGAAGGCCTGGGCAAAGGGCATAACAAGAAAGTGGTCTAGACAGGGCTAGAACATGAGAAGAGTGGAATCTATAGAGAAAAGAGAACAAGGGAGCATTCAAGGTGCAAAAAGAGCAGAAGCTAGATAAGAGATGAACAAAAGAGGGAAGAGAAAAGGGAAATTGTAACACCCAGTACATCAGACTCATCAAGCTCCCCTCTTCACATTTCTATGCTGAACTGAGTCTACATCTTACCCCAGCCCCTGTGTCACATGCACCCTCATGCATATCAGATATCCCACATACATCATGCAGATTAATATCATTTCTTCCCAGTATTCTAGATAAGGACACTAATGATGAAAATAAAGTCCACTTGACATTAAAAAAACCCATTGATGCACAAAGATTCTCACATCACTTTAAACTTAAACCCCAGCTCAATAGCACAAACTATGCTACATGGCTATTCATCCTCAAGGACTTACTTCACATGGCATTACTTTGTATTTATCTGAATAAATTCTTTCTCTCTGATGACTTGGCAAGCAACAGTCTCAGCCACATTCAATGGCACAAGGCCAACTTCTTTGTCAAATCTGTCCTCATGATAATGATAACAGAAAAAGTCCAGACACAGGTCAGCCACCTTGATACTGTCACCAAAATATGGTTCAAAACCTGCCATCTCTACTCTGATACCATTACAACTAACTGAATGCTCACCATTATTTTCCTTGTTAGCACATGCTACACAAATGGTGAAGATATGCCAGTATACATTGCAAAAATGAAAGCCCTATGCCATGATCTCATATTTATGCACTAGAACATCCCTAATGACCTATATGCATGTTTTCTTTGCATCTCCATGCCATTAACATGAAACTATGTGTTTTTAGCCCTTTCCAATCACTACTTATCTGCTGAAGTCAAACACCACATCCACAATTAATTTAGCATTCACATAAACCAACAGACTAATAGTACAAGTGCCTTTCAGATAACCCAAATCAACCAGCCATACTACAATTACCACATGCTCAGGCCACTGGACCAAGAACTGCAATGCCAAGAGCCAGAAAAAAAAACAAAAAAGAGATTAACAGGATAATAAGAAGGGTAACAGAAAAGCTAAGTCAAAAGATAGGGGCAAGTTGAGCCAAAAGCAAGCCAAACAGGTCATTGCTGATGCCAACAGTGAATCAGACCAAAACTACACTAATTCCAGCATATTCACTTACCTTGCAGCCACCTTGACTTGCTCTGGCTTTAGATAGATTCTTAACAGTGGCACAACCAACCATATATGTATACAGTGCTCTGCCTTTGCAACCTTTACACCCACAAATGAGTTAATCAAAGGAATAGTCAAAGATGGCCCTGAAATCCTTGTCTTAGGAATTGACACAGTCCTTCTCAAGATCTCTATCAAAGATTGTGCTAATTACACCATTAAGCTCTTAAATGTAAGCTACTATCTCAATGCCCATGACAATCTTATTAAAACACATTCTTTGTGTTGCTGACTAATGATTAAGTAACTTCTCAATGTGCATTGATGATAACTAGCTAAGCCTTTGAACTTAGAGGCTTAGAAAACTTGGCAAAAGTGAAAAATATTATAATTTTATTTCATTTTCATTAGTTTCTTTACAACATTGTAGCTCTTCACATTGTCACATCACATGACATCTTCACATCTTCACACTTTCACCTCTTCACATTATCACAGGCCTAGACTGGTCTAGATCCTAATATCATTTGCCTTATATTCTTTACATGTATTTTTAGATCCCTGCTTCTTTATTGCCATTGGATGGCTTATTGTACACTAGTTTAGGGCCAGTCCATTGTACATGATCTGTGCACATTCTTATATCATATATAAAGAAGAGGTGCAAGCCTGGCTAAACCCCAGTCTTGTATACTTAAGTTTTCTGCTTTCACAAGTTCAAGTCTCTTGCCTCTAGTCCTTTATCTTTTGCCTAGTTCCTTGGCTCTAGCTCAAAGCCTTGCTTAGCAGCAGCAGTATTAGAGTACCCTCAGGCCTTAGAAGAAGTTTTCAGTTTGGCACTAAAATAGTGCTTTACTTGTGCAAGACTTGTTTACTGTTAGTGCTTTAGCAGAAGAAGTTATTATTTATATGAGCTCTTGTTGCACTTACCTCTAGGGACATGAACAGACCCTTATTGATCTAGTAGATGAAGCTATCTTAGGATTTGAAGGAGATAAAAAAAGAAGAGAAAGTTTCCAGAAGGGATTTGATGATTTTGATTGTTAGACCACCTTAGATTTTGCAGCCAAGAAGACTAGGGATTACAAAGTAGCAACATCAGATAGGTGTTGCTTCCTTTATCCTTTATCTGTACTAAAAGCTTCAAAGAGAAACTTTAGAATTAAAGGAGCATGTTATGCTAGGCCCAGGTAGAGACTAGTGTAGATCTTGCTGGCAAAAGTGGAGGGAGTCTCTACTGAAGGTAAGCCTTATGAACTAGGAGGAGGCAACAAATGAAGTGTTGTGCCTCAGTGATACCAGCAATAAACACAGGGTTGTACTAAAAGTTAGATGCTAGGACAACTTATGCTTTAAACTGGAGAGTGCCAGGTCACAACAAGTGAATTCCAAGTACTAGGTACAAGAACAAAGGATAGTGAGGACCATGAGGTGAATTGCAAGGTAGAAGTAGCATAGAGAGAGAGGAAACAAGAAGTATGCTACTTTATAGTACAACTAAATAAAGTTTAGGTGGAGATCACTGTAGTAATCATGCTGACAAATGGTGAGTAAGATATCCATGTGAAAACAGATGGAAAAAGATAGAATGATTGTGAGTCAGCTGATTGTGATATAGAATACCCAGGCAAAGGGTATAATAAGAAAGCAGTCTAGATAAAGCTAGAGCATGAGAAGAGTGGAATCTATTGAGATAAAATGAACAAGAATGCACCCAGGGTATGAGAAGAGCAGAAGCTAGGCAATGAGACAAGGAAAAGAGAGAAAGAAAGAGGAAAATGTAACAGAGCACCTTTTATTCGTTACCCATTAAGCAAACATGTTATATTCAGGAGAAAAAGAGTATGGAGTTAGAAAGAAGAGAGAGGGGGAGTCCAGCCCAGATGTTCAGGAGCCAGAGTATGTCAGATCAACAGTATTCATTTCAATCTAGGATCTGCAGAGTTCAAGATCACATGGGTGGTCAAGTGGTTTATTCAAGCTGACCACATCAGAATCTTTTCAGCAGCAACAGAAAGAGAAGAAAATGTCTGAAGAAGGTGAAAGTATTGCAAAGCTATTAGAAAAATTGAGAGGGAAAGCAGGAAGGAAGGTAGCAGACCCTAGGAAGTGGAATAGAGATAGAAGAAAATGGTGGTTATGATGGGCCAAGATAAGAGTTTGGCATCGAGAATAACCATGGAAAAATAATAGGGTGATAGTGACAGCAGTACTGTCTAGGTTGGAAGAAAGAGCAGCCAGATTTGCTCAGGTAACCCTGAAGGAGTGTGTTATGGTGTTGATCTTCTGAATAACCTGTCCTAACCCTAAACAGTCTGCCTTGATGAGGTGCATCAGTTTCATTGTTGGATTTGGATTGAATAGAAGGAGGAATGGTGTGTGGACTCAAGCTAGCAACTGAGGAGCCATTACCACTAGTTAGAAGGGAAAGAGACTATATTGGAGGTGGTATGGTTTTGATATGAGGATAACAGGTGATTAAGACTGGGGAGCCTTAACCAAGGAACTACCTACTATTTATACTATAGCCTGAGGTGCACAGACCACCTAGTCTCTCCAGCACAATACTAAATAAGGAAATGGGGCATAGGGAGAGGGTAAAGGGTATGACCAATAGGCCATGCAGATAAGGGGTGTAGAATGGAGAGGCTATGTAGAATGGAAGGTCAGGGCTCAGGGTAAGCAGAGATTAAATCATGTTCTTAGCCATGAGGCCGAGAAGATCCCATCTGGATCTCTGCCATGATTAGATCCATTAATCTAGATCTAAGATCAGATGTTATCTAGATTGGATCTGGAGATACCATCATCTAAGATTCTAGATCCAACCATAAGCTATGCCTAAATCCAAGGGGAATACTCTGAATAACAACTTAATCATATCCTAGGGTTTATCCTTGTTTGGCAATAAAGTCTCACAGTCACATGCTTGTCATGTGACTCTTGTACATCTGAATGTTACATTCATAATAGAGTATTTAGAGAAGAATGTTTGGCCAGACTGGGGGAAATCGACTCACATTATCAAGAGTTATTTCCACATAGACAAACTAGCCCATAAGGCCCTTAAAAAGATTGAAGGGCTTAGGCACATGAGCAAGATTGATGATTTTCTTCAGGAATTTGAGATCCTGTGAAAGAATATGGAGATTTCCACAGAGCATGCCTCTAAGCTACTTTAGGAGCTAGTACAGTATTGCATCTATCAGCAGGCAGTACTTCAAGATTTAAAGAAGACCTTTTTTGGACTTACTGAGCAGTTTAGAACTATAGAACACACATATGAGTGCATAGCAGTTGAGCAAAATGCTTCTGCCCCTAGGCTTACTAGTCCAAGGGGTCCTTCTCCCAGAATACAACTATCTCCTTATTTCCCCATGAATTCCAACAATCAATTCCACCCTAGATCTCCTTGACAACTTCCTTCTTGTTTCATAGCCACAGGTACTTAACCTGGAAGAGGCACACCCATGGAAATAGATGCACAGACAATAGTAGCAGGATAGGAGTATTGAAAGTGCCATAAGAAAAGACATATAGCAAAAAACTATATGATCAATCTCCTCTTTACCTTTTCATATCAACAAGGTGCCAGTGCCCTGGCAACAAATAATAGGGCCACATTCCAAAGACAGATATTGACCTTCAGAGATTTTGAGCAGATACCAGGGAAGCCAAATACTTACAAGGCTTCTTACATAGATATAAGGACTCTAGTAGCAGAAGCTGCAAAGGAAAAAGAAAAAACCTCCAGAATAGAAGAAATTCCAGAGGACAGTATGTATGGGGATGCAGCCAGGGCATACTGGCAAGATGTTTTTGCAAATGAGATGAAACATTTAAAAGAGTAGGAGCTTCTGTTGTTCAAGGTAACAGAGGTTTTTTTAAAATTTCATCTTTTTTTGGTGCTGTGCTATTTAATTGTACTTCTATGAATACAGTTGATGTTACCCAAGAGAGGTCTCAAAAGAGCTTGGCCAGGGGTTATAAACCAGTGCTTAATTCCTTACAAAAAGAAAAAGGTTCTCTTTTATTTATATGCAGTTTATCTTTCACAGAAATCAAGAAAACCCTCAATTTATTAGAAGGAAAAGACAAGTTTATGTTAGAAATGCAAGTAAAAGGAGCAGGAAAAGGAAAAGTATGGGAAAAAATGGGAACACTAATGGCTTTATTGGATACAGGAGCCATTATTACCTTTATTGACAAACAGTTAGTCAAAAAGTATAAACTAATGCAAATTCCATTACACCAAGATATAGCCATTATAAATGCAGGTGGAACAAAAGATAAAGGTGGTAGAATCCATTTCAAAGTTAAACTACAGATAAGTTTTGTGGATGCCACAAACTGCAGACATAAAGAAGAAATTAAAGCATTAGTATTCATTTTGGGAACTTGTGACATGATTATAGGATATAATTGGTTCAAAAGGCATAATCTGACCATTGATTGGAGAAACAAGAAGATTCATTTCAATAAATTCAAGATTGCTACACAAGAAGTCAAGATGGAAATTAATGAATTAAAACAACAAGTACCAAGGGAGTTTTGAAAATTTCTTAAATATTTTCACAGAAACAATCAGAGCAAATGCTAACTTGCAAACCATGGGACTATGCAGTCAAGCTCAAAGAAGAGTTTGTCCCAAAAAAGGTTCAAGTAATTCCACTTTCAGACTTCAAAATGAATGAAGTCAGGAAATTTATTGACAAAGAAAGTAAAAAAAGGTATATTCAACCATTTAAATCCCCACAGACTTTACCAGTGTTCTTTATTAGCAAAAAAGATGGTGGTAAAAGGATGGTCATTGACTATCACTATCTCAATAACTGGACAATCAAGAACAATTATCCATTATCTTTGATCTCAATGCTCATTAATAGGTTAAAAGGAGCTAATTTGTTCACAACCCTTGATCTTCAATGGGGTTATAACAATATCTGGATGTGAGCAGGAGATGAATGGAAAGGCATGTTCACCATGCCTATAGGGGTCTATGAACCCATGGTAATGTATTTTGGCATGTGCAATGGCCCTGGTACATTCCAAACTATGGTTAATGATCTTTTTCAAGATTTATGGGCTTTTGTGTTAATTTATATTGACAATATTATTATATTTTTTAAAGAAAAGACAAGACAGGAACATGCAGCAATGGTATTTCAAGTTGTTATGATTCCTCTTTTCTCTTTTCCTTTTTCTCTTTTCTCTTATCATAGCTTCTGCTCTTCATGCACCTCAGGTGCTTTCTTGTTCACTTTCACTTAGATTCTGCTCTTCTTGCACTCTAGCCTAGCCTAGACCACTCTCTTGTTATGCCCTTTGCCTGGGCCTTCTATCTTTTAATCAGCTGACTCATAATTGTTCCATCTCTTTTCATCCATTTCCACACAGATACCTTACTCATTATTCATTAGCATGATTACTCTGTACATTGCCACTTAAACCTTGTTAGCTGTACTATAAAGTAGCATACTTCCTGTCTCCTTTTCTTTACACTACTTCTACCTTGCAACCACCTCACAGTCTTTGCATCTCCACTTGTTCTTGTACCTACATACCTGGAATCCATTGCTTGTGTCCTGGCACTTAACCAGAGGATTATCTGCATCTGATCTCAGCACACCCCTGGGAGTGTAGCTGGTACCACTTAGGCACAACACTTCATTTGTCACCTTTCACTTGTCTTGAAGCTTACCTTTGGTTTGCTTCTTTCACTTTGTTCACAGCAAGGTCTATGCCTGTCTCTACCTGGGCCTAGTGTAACAAAAGAAGTAGTGTACTCTACTTGTGGCTATCATTACTATAGTCTGTTTTATCTTTTTCAAAAAGTCTATTTGCAATCTACCATTGCAGATCTTATGAAGCATATTTTATTCTTATCATTTTATATTCCTGACATGCCTCATTAGCCTGTTTGTTGTCTATCAACTTCTTATTTGTCATGCTTATTCAGCATATTCCTTTTATTGCTAATTATATGTAAATTCCATTTTCCTTTTAGGCTAACAATGGCCTTTACTGTAGTATAAGAAGTAGTGCTTTGTACTTACATTCCTCATGCTAATTCTCCCTTCCCATCCTCTCTAGCTAGGCCTGGTACACATGTATTTGTGCACTAGTAATTCCACTATATTCCTATTGATATTCATAGCCTAACTCTTTGTTCACTTGTCTCTAGCAATAGTGTCCTGCTAGGCAACCCATGCTTTCTAGCAAGTGCAGATGTGCCTTGGCCCTCCTTAATCCCTGCCCCATAAAAGGACTTGGGACTTATCCACTTGTGCATCTTTGAAGGGCTACATCTGCCTCTACTCAGGTCAGACATAACATTAACTGCCCCTTTTATCAATGCCTATACTGTCTCTGCTGGCAACCAGGCCATACTCAGGCTTGCTGTCCAGCTCAGCATCATATCACTAATCCTCTTGTTTCTTTCTCTAAGTCCTTCTCCCATAATTCCTTCCATAACTCCTTTTATTTCTTCTGTTACTCCTGCAGCTCACACCACTCACAGAAGTTATATCACTGGTCTTTCTCAGCTGTGCCACCCCCTTCTCCTTAATATCACACCAACAACAACTATCAGGACAATATTATTGATAAAGTTGGCTGGGTCAACATCACTGGCTCCCTGGGTGTTATAAATGTTTCAACGTACTCCAGGGGTACTCCAGATAACTCCAGAGTGGACAGGGCTTGGCTTCACCTTATGTGGTGTGCCCTTATGCCAGTACCAAGTGTCCTGATTTACGGAGGGGTCAGAAATTATTGGAGGATCAGGATTGGCTGGAGGGCTCTTTCCCAACAAGAGGCATGACATCAAGCTGTGGAATAAGTTGAGGGACTTTAGGGTAGGGTACGACATCAAGTCATAAGGCAGAAGGGGTCTGGGAGGAATCATAACATTATATTATGGTTGATATTCAAACTAGAGTCCAAGATACCAAACTCCAGTACTTATATACCTCAGAGAGACAGATTATCTAAG
>JBBPKN010000746.1:0-29741 GCA_038089275.1 Pulveroboletus cf. rosaemariae
ATTGCTAATTTATCCCTTGTCAGGCCTGATGCCCTCTTTCACTGCCCTGATCTTTGCCCTAACACTTTCCAGGACAATTAGAAAGTTACCCTGCTTCCTTCTGAGCTCTTTGTCAACCTGGTTGATGCTAATCTCTCTGCTCACATCAAATAGCATCAGCAGGGTAACCCCCTTTGCCTCTTCATCCTTTAAAAACAGAATGCCACTGTCAATGAGAAATTCCTCCACTTCTGCACCTCTGATTGGAAGAAAACTGATGGTTTGCTTACCTACTGCAACTGTGTTTTTATTCCATCCTCTATTAACCTTTTCCAGGAAATTCTCCAGTGCTATCATGACCATCCCTCTGCTGGCCACCCTGGCTACCTTAAAACCTGTCAGCTCATCTCTGCCAAATTCTGGTGGTCTGGTCTAGCCACCTTTGTCCACAACTATGTTGCCAGCTGCCCTATTTGCCAGCAGAACAAAGCAAGCACTCACCCATCCACTCCTGCTCTCTCTCCCATTTGTTCCACCACCACCTACCCCTTTCAACAGATCTCCTGTGATCTAATCACTGACCTCCCTCCTTCCTCTGATTTCAATGCTCCATTGGTCATGATTGACCATGGGCTTACAAAGGGGGTAATTCTCTGCCTTACTAAGAAATCTATTACTGATGAGGGCATTGCCATCCTCTTTTTCCACAAAGTTTACCTCCACTACAGGCTATATAACAAGATCATCTCCAATTGTGGCCCTCAATTTGCATTTACCTTTGCCAATGAGCTTGGAAAACTCCTTGAGTACAATTTATCCCTTTCCACTGCATACCATCCTCAATCTGACAGTGAAACTGAATGAGTTAACCAGGAGATTGAGATGTACATCCACATCTACTGTGGATCCAACCCCACTAGATGGGCTGATTCTATCATCTATGCCAAGTTCATTTACAACTGCCACCTTTATTCCATCACTGGACAATCCCTATTCTATCTCATAATGGAGTATGAACCCTGTGCTCTTCCCTCTATTATTGATGAATCCCTAATGCCCACCATTGCTGACCACATTAAGGCACTTCTTGCAGCTTGTGACAAAGCCCTTGTCACACATAACCTAGCCTGCCAGACTATGGTATTCTGCATCTGCTCCATCTTCTCCCCATTTGTCAAGGAAGATAAGGTGTGGTTAGAAGCTTATAATTTGAAATGAGCTATAGTTTATTCAAAGCTTTCTCCTAAACAGGAAGAATCCTTTACCATCACAGAAGTCCTCTCCCCCATCACTTATCACCTCCACCTTCCATCCATATGGAAGATTCACCCTGTGTTCCATGTGTCATTGTTATTGCCCTATCATGAAAATGATGTTCACAGAAAGAACTTCCCCACTCCATCTCTGGACCTTATAGAAGGTGAGGAGGAATATGAATTAGAGTGGATATTAAAACATCAAGACCCTCCTGGCAACCACCAGTTCCTAATCCAATGGAAAGAATACTTAGCAGAAGACAACTTGTGGGAATCCAGGCAGAACCTGAAGCATTCCCAGTCCACTTTGAATAAGTATAAACTCCTCCACCCTCATCATTTCCCCTTAGTCACTTCTCTCCCTTACAATTTCACCAAGAAAACCAACCACTTCAGTAAATAGCCATGACTTTCACTGTTGATCAAGGCTTCTGCTCATGCAACACCCCTCTTGATATACTGCCCACTTCTACCTCCCAGCTTTCTCTTGAAGAAGCCCCCACTGAGCCATCCTTGATTTCTAGCTCCCCTACATATACTGACACTTTTTCTTCTTCTCTCTCTTTTCTCACTTCAGAAATTTCTTCTGAGGATTTCATAGTCTTACTCCCTGCTTTCTCCATTGGCCCAGCCATCATCATGTCTATTCCTGTCCCACCACCAGCCATTGACACCACATCTGCTGGAATCCTCAGCATTGATCTTCTGCTCTCTGCCCATGCTTTTCATTATGGCATCCCCTCCCCCAATTACATTCATTGGGTAATGACTTTCATCATGGACTCCCATCTTGCCATCCCCATTGACTCCCACCTTGATATGCTCTCACCTTTATGGCTCATTTATCAAATCTACATGTAGCTCCTCTGTCTTTTCCTCCTTGCCTCAGCCCTTGCCCACATCCCTCATGCTTGGATCTCCCTTGCCCAAGCACTTATTTTCTCTATTCACTATGAGCTTCTCTCCAACATTGAGTTACTTGCCTATCAACTTGAGATGGGTAAATTCCTTACTGACCTCAACCAGTATATATGTGAACTGGCCTCAGTTTGAGGGTATACTTCCTCAACACTCTTTGCATTTTCTTCTTCACTAGACAATGATAAGCTAGTTGCTCTTGAATGTGCTAAAGCCTGGTAGACTGGCCTTTATGATAACAGTTATCTCCCTTTCTCTCATCCTTGCTTTCATGAGGCATGCTTTCACTGCTGATGTTTGGGCCACATCCACATCAACTGCCTATTCTATCAATGCCTCTACTGTCTCCAATGGCACTCTGAACATACCCAGGCTTGTTGCCCTGCTCAATAACATGTCATTGACCCCCTTATCTCCTCCTCCATGTTCTCCTCCTCCCATGGCTCCTCCTGCAACTCTTCTTATGGCTCCTCCTGCTCTTCTCACTGCTCCCATGGCTCCCAGAGGTTATACCACCACCCTTCCATGGTTATGTTACCCTCTTCACCTTTATATCACACTAATGATGACTTTCATGATAATATCATTGACAAGGTTGACTGGGCCAACATCACTAGCTCCCCAGGCCCCTCCTATGATGCCTTTTAGGGTTTCAAGGGTCCTTTACCCCTAGCAGGGGGGTAATGTTACATTTTCCCTTTTCTTTCCCTCTTTTGTGCACTTTATTGCTTAGCTTCTGCTCTTTGCATATCTTGGATGCTTTCTTGTTCTCTTTATCACAATAGATTCCACTCTTCTCATGTTCTAGCCTTGTCTAGACTACTCTCTTATTACACTCTTTGCCCAGGTATTCTATCTCTTAATCAGCTGACTTATAATTGTTTCATTTCTTTCCATCTGTTTCCACATGGATACCTTACTCATCACCCATCAGCATGATTACTACAATTATCTCTGCTTAAACCTTATCTAGGTGTACTATAAGGTAGTGTACTTCTTGTCTTTTTGTTATAATGCACTTTTTTTCATTTTTACTCTTTTTGGACTTATCTTATTACCATTGCAACTCTTCACATTGTCACATCACATGACCCTTTCACATCTTCACATGTCACAAGTCTAGAACAATCTAGACTATGATGTCACACCTCATGTTTAACACATGTATTCCTAGGTCCCTGCTCTTTTATTGCTATTGGTCTGATTACTGTACATTACTTTAGGGCTAGCACCATTTACATGGTCCGTGCACATACTGTGGCAATATATAAGGAGGTTGGCTCAAGTCTGGGTTTTCCCAGTCTTGCACACTTGAACCTTCCAGTTCTTGTTCCCCTTGGCTCTTACCTTTCTTGCACTTTGCCTAGTTCAGTGCCACTAGCATAAAAGCACTACCCAGGACTTAGGAATAGGAATCACACACCAAGCTTAGATGTTAGGATTTAATCAACACATCAAAGGTTGTGTTTCACTTTTCTTTCTCTACACTACTTTTACCTTGCAATTCACCTTATGATCCTCACTACCCCTTGTCCTCATATCTAGTACTTGAAATCCACTTGTTTAGTAACCTGGCACTCTCCAGTCTAAAGCATAAGTCATTCTAGCATCCAACTTTCAGCATAACCCCATGTCTATTGCCAGTACCACTAAGGCACAACACTTTATTCATTGTCTTCTCCCTTGTCTATGAAACTTACCTCTGAAAGAGTCTCTTTCCTTTTACCAGCAAGGTCTATGTTAGTCCCTATCCAGGCCTAGTGTAACAATTTCCAAACTATGGTTAATAATATTTTCCATGATTTATGGGCTTTTGTCATGGTTTATATTGATGATATTATTATTTTTTCTAAAGGAAAGTCTAAACAGGAACATTCCAAATTGGTAGTGCAAGTTCTCCAACATTTACAAGAAAACAATTTATTTCTGAAATCATCAAAATGTCACTTTACATAAGAAAAAGTTAATTACCTAGAAATGGTTGTGTCTAAAGATAGGGTTGAGATGCAGATGAATAAGGTTAAAGCTATTCAAGATTGGCCAGTACCCTGCACCATCAAACAAGTCCAAGCCTTTCTGGGCTTGGCAAATTACTATTGACATTTCATTCAAGGTTTTGCTAATATAGCTAGATCTTTAAATGATCTCACCAAGAAAGATCAGCCATTCAATTGAAAAGGAGCTCAGCAAAAAGCTTTCATCACCTTAAAGAACATCATGAGCTCTGCCCCTTTCCTTGCTTATTCTGACTCCTCTAAACTGGTTTAGGTGGAAACTGATGCATCAGATATCACTACTGGGGCAGTATTATCTTATTTGGTTGATGATCAATGGCATCCTGCAGCATATTTCTCCCACTCTCTAGTGCCTGCAGAAAAGAACTACCCAATCTATGATAAAGAGTTGTTAGCCATTATTTATGCTCTCAAAGAGTGGCAGCATCTCCTTATTAATCAACTGAATTTTGAAATCTGGACAGATTATCAGGCCTTAGAGCATTGGCACAAGCTGCAGGATCTTACTTCTTATCAAGCACAATGGGTGGAAACTCTGTTGGAGTTCTGTTTTACTATTGTCTATAAATCAGGAACATCTAATGGACATGCTGATGCTCTATCCCAGTGCATTGATCATATGATTATTTTTGATGAACCAAACAAGAATGTTATTGTCCTTCTGCTGGCCTGTTTTCCCTTTCTCCCATCCTGTTCTTCTCAACTGCTCAACTTTTTTCTTTTGGACATGATTGCTGCCACTACCTCTTTGCTGGATGATAACCTACCTGGCTTGTGTTATAATGCAGATGAAGGTTATCTAATTCATGCTGCAAGCAACATCATATTTATTCCTAAAGAACTAAGAATGGAATCACTACAACCATGTCATGATTCCTCTATTGCAGGACATGGGGGACAAAAAAGGATAGTTCATTTGTTAAAAAGATTTTTTTATTGGCCAGAAATGGACAAAAATACTTATAAATATATTAGATTCTGCCAAGCATGCTCCCTTATGAAGGGTTTACAAAAAGCACCAGCAGGAAAATTATGTCCTCTTTCTATTCCTTTCAAAATTTGAACAGACATTTCCACAGACTTTATTACAGGCCTTTCTAAATCTAAAGGATACAATGCCATCCTAGTGGTAATTAATAGATTTTCTAAGGAAGTGGTTTTTATTCCTTGTTTCACAACTACTTCTTTATCCAATTTAGCCTCCCTATTTAGAGATCATATTTGATGTCATTATGGACTTTCTTCCTCTATAGTTTCAGATTGGGGACTGCAATTTTCTTCTGCTTTCACTCAAGAGTTATGCCACTCCCTTGGCATTCATTAAAAGCTTTCAACTTCTTTTTATTCCCAGACAGATGGTTAAACTGAAAGAATAAATTATGAGTTAGAACAATACTTGTGTACCTTTATTGCCAAGAAGCAAGAATCCTGGGTAGATTGAATTAAACTGGCAGAATTCTCTCACAATAATGCATTCTTCACAGCCACACAATCCACTCCTTTTACAATTACAAAGAAGTTTACCTCATGCATGGGTTTTGAGGGCAAAGTCTCACATTTCTTTGCAAAGGAAATGAAAAAGTCTCACAAGCAAATTTAGCAATTACTTACCAAGGCCAAAGAAAGAATGATTAAACATGCTGAATTGAAAAGATCCACTGCTCCCAATTATCAAGTGGGTCAAAAGGTGTGGTTATCCACAGAGCATCTATCCCTTTTCTATCCATCTCAAAAACTATCACAAAAATGGATAGGTCCCTTTACTATCATCAATGTTCTTTTCAATGTGGTCAAACTACAGTTATCAGTTAATATCCACATTTATCCCATTGTTAATATCTCCAGGGTTAAACCATATGATGACCCTCTTTCTCAGCAACTGGTGATTCATCCTGATCTGATTGCAATAACAGAAGAAGAAGAAGAAAAATGGGAAGTCAATTATATTATGGATTCCAGGGTAAAAAACCATAAACTGGAATATCTTGTCCATTGGAAAGAATATAATGCTTCTGATCATATATGGGAACCTTTAGACCACCTCATGCATGCACCACAAGCAGTGGACTTTTTCCATCTTTGCAATCCCTCTGCTTCTTGAAAACTTCATAATATATCCTTGGATTTGTTTCAAAGGCATTTTCAGCCTTATTATAATTTAACAGTTTCTGACCCTTTACCTCTGTCTCATCTGGAATTTAAGACCTAAAAACATGGTAGTATTATAATGCACTTTTTTATACTTTACTTTTTTCGCATTTCTGACACTATATTCACTCTTCACATTGTCACATAATGTGACCCTTTCATATCTTCACCTTTTCACACCTTCACATTTCACAGATCTAGACTGGTCTAGGCTATAAGGTCACACCTCATGTTTTATATGTGTATTTCTAGATCTCTGCTCTGTTTCTGCTATTGGTCAGCTTACTGTACACTAGTTTAGAGCCAGCCTATCTTACATGGTCTGTGCACATATCTGTAGTATATATAAACAAGGTGTGCAAGCTAGAATTCTCCAGTCTTGCATACTTGAGTCTTAGTTTGCTTTTCCAAGTTCAAGTCTCTTTTTCTCTCTCTTTTGCCTAGTTCTTGTGTCTCTACAATCAAAGGCACTACTTGTCTTCATTAGTCTCAAGGAAGTGCACACAGAGGTGCCCTTTAGAAAGGATCAATGCTTAGTAGCATTTCACTATTAGTTCAACAATCAAAATATTTCAAATATTAGAATGGTTTTGTTGCTTAGTGTATTACTATGGTCTTTTTCTGGCTTTTTCCATATTCACACTTTCTCATCTGACCCCAGGTAATTGATCTTAGTCTCATCAGATCATATTATTTTCTTTCAGTTCTCTATGATTCAATTCTTGTATACATGGGCAATATTCAAATAAGCTTTGCATTGTCTAGCTAAAAGAAAAGATTATTTTTGCTTGGAAATAGCCTTTATGCCATTTTTTTTCAAGTATTAGTGGACTGTATTAAAATAGAGAGGTTGATTCTTGATGTTGGACAATGCTTTGGTGATTTCAATAGTATTATCTGTCTAATAAGAGAAAATAAAATAAATAGCATAATGAATATTTGTTATAATGCACTTTTTTTATTTTTTACCATTTTTACCATATTTGACACTATGTTAACTCTTCACAAGTTATGTCACATGACCCTTTCATATCTTCACACTCTTTACCATTTCACACTTCCACATTTCACTTCTTCACATAGTCATGGGGTCTAGACTGATCCAATCTCTAATGTCATACTTTATATTTTCCTTATGTATTTCTAGATCCCCACTTTTTTATCACTATTGGCTTGGTTACTGTACAATACTTTAGGGCCAGCCCATATTATGTGGTCTGTGCACACACTGTAGCAATATATAAAGGGGATTAGTACTAACCTGAATTTTTCTAGTCTTGTGCACTTGAGCCTTAGTTGCTTTTCCAAGTTTCTTGACTTTATTTTTATCCTTGCCTAGTTCTGGTGCCTCTAAGTTCAAAGGCATCATCCAGCAGAAGAAAGTGCACATAGAGGTGCAAAAGATCACTTAGCCATTTAACATCAAAAAGGTATTTCAATATTAATAGAGAAAAACTTAAATAGATAATCACCAAATAATTTTCCAAGTTTGAATACTCTTGGAAGTAAAGTCTAGATATAGTAGAGAGACCAACATGGAGATTAGTGGCAATAGAGCATGCAGATTAATCAGCATCAAGCTAAGCAAGAATATTGGCCTTTTAATTAGTAGAAAGAAATTGCATGGTGGTTAAAGTCTGAAATCAAGGAATATGAGAACATTTTAAAGCTTAGATATATTGTTTACATGTGTACCTTTGTTTACATCATCAAATAATATCAAATATGTTATATTTTTATTATTGTTATAAAATAACACTTCAATACTTCAAGTAGTCACATAATCTCACATAATTATACACAAGAAATCTCTGATATAACATAACCCTAGTCTGTGATTCTCCTTTATATTTTTATTTATTCTTCATCTAGGTGTCATATAATATGGCTAAATCTCAGATAAAAGTAGTTGCCAGATCTTCCAATGAATCTAATCTCAATCTAGATAAGAATGAAATCTTCTCAACCTTATGACTGAGGCATGCCTTTAATTACCATTGACCCTGACTTTCCCTTTACTCTAGACTTCTCTTCCATTTCATAAACCATAGTTACATCTGTCTTTTGCTAGCATTTCTTAATCTTTGCTTTATGCTTTGTTACAAATGACAAGTTTGGAAGCACAAGAGTCATGTAATCAAGTACATAATTGTGAAAATCCTATGCCAAACAAAAATAAACCCTAGAATATGGTCAAGTCAATTATTCAAAGTTTCTCTTGAGTTTGAATTATGCTTATAGGTTGAATCTAGTATCTCAGATAACAGATGCATCTTCCAATTAGATCTCTGATGAATCTCAATCTCAATCTAGATAAGGGTCAGATATGATTATGGCAGATTTTTAGATAGAATCTTCTTAGCCTCAAGGTTAAGGGCATATTCTGATCTCTGCTTACCCTGAATTCTTACCTTTCATTCTACATAGCCTCTTCCTTGATGCACCCCTTTATCACATGGCCATTAGCTATACCCTCTACTCCTGCTCTATGCCCTATTTCCTATTTAGGCTTTGTACTGAAGTCACTGGTTGGTCTGTGCACATTCAGAATTAGTATAAGTAGCTAGTGCATCCTGTATTAAGGCTTCCCAGCCTTAATCACTTGTTATTTTGTACATTGTAGTTCCTGGTTTGTGCCTTGCAATATAGGCCTTTTCTCTGGTGACTTGTGCTATGGCTTCTCAGATGTTGCTACCCTGAGTATCCCACTCTGCTCTTCACTCTATTCAATCTGAATCTAATACTAAATCTGTTGCATTCTCTCAAGGCTGGCTAGTTAGGGTTAGGAAGTGTTATATAAAGTCTGACACTACAACATACTTTCATTCTTACTTATCTATTTAGAGCTCAGGGAAATTTCCTACTAGGTAGTGCATGTACTTAGTCAGCAGTTCTTCTTGCAATATATAAAGGGCAGGAGTAGTTAGAACTGATTCCCCAGTCTTAATTACTTGAGCTCTAGTCTAGCTTTTCCAAATGTGTACAGGGGTTTATCCTTACCCTTGGCTGGGGCCTAGTTCCTTTCCAGTCATAATAGACTTGTTCTTTCTCTTATTCACCTAGTTAAAGCCACTAGCACAAAAGCCCACAAAATATAGCAGTAGAAGAAGACCACTCCAAGATGGGGTTAGGTTTAGAATAAGTCATCTTCCTTCTCTTTTAGGTTGTCTGCAGCAGAGTGCATAAGATCTTGCACTTCAATTATACAGTGGCTCAAAAAACTATCCCAATGTTTGCATGTTTTGCACTAAATGCAATGGCTATCAATAACTACTAATTATCATGCTAGACTATAAGTATATGAAATGCAGTACTTGCTTTTGGCTTTCTATTGGTCCAATGATCAAAGCATTTGGTTATATTTTGGTAACATGGCAATCATATCAAAATAACAACTCATTAGAATAGTGTTATGGTCATGGTGTCAGACCTTGTATGAGGAGTGATAAACCCTAACCTGATGTGGTCCTTGGGGTTGTGCTGATGTCAATGTCAGTATAGATTGGAAGAATATGAGGGTAGATGGTAAATACCTGACCCTAGATGTAGTGCAGAACTGAAGAGAAGGGAATACTCAGGGTAGCTAGGCCTGAGGAGTGAAGTTCAAACACTAGCTTGTCTATTGAGATGCCTAGATGGCTAAACAAACAAGTGCTCAAAGCTGGGAAGCTAAAAGCTACATGAACAGCCTATTTATACTATCTAGAGTGGTGCACAGACTACCAAGCCTGTCTGGGATAAATACTAATATGGAAACTGGGCATAGGGTGAGGGTAAAAGGTATGACTAAAGGCCATGCATATTAAGGGTCTAGAATGGAAGAGAAGTACAATAATGGAAGGGAAGACTTCAGAGTCAATGGATATTAAGACAGCACCTTAGCCTTGAGGCTGAGAAGATCCCATCTGGATCTCTGCCACAGATCAGATCCATTAATCTAGATCCAGATCTAAGATCCAAGATCAGATGTCATCTAGATCCAATTGGGAAATACCATCATCTGAGATCACTGCTAATCCTGTGCTAACTCTTTAGTTGAGGTATACTCTGAATAAGACTAATCATAGCCTAGGGTTTGGCTCAATATGGCATAGGAGTCTCACAGTCATGTGCTTGTCATGTGACTCTTGTGCTTCCAAACTATTCATTCATAACAGATAGTTTTTTAACTTTAAATAGAATATGGTATTTAATATCTGATATGACCTTCCTTGGCCTTGATAACTGCTTGAATTCTTCTAGGCATGCTTTCTATCCATTTTTGACACTCCTTCACAGAAATCCTTTCCCACTCTACCACCACTCTATTCCATAATTGATAAACTCCTGTAAGTACCCTCTTATAATCTAAAAGGCATTTTTTCAAATGACCCCAAGTGTGTTCAATAGAATTAAGGTCTGAAGATTGAGCAGGTTAATCCAGAAGCCTGATATCTTGTTTCTTAAACCAGATTCATGAAATGCTACTGAGTATTATAACTATAACACTAACACTTCAAACTTTTCATACTACTCACTACACTACTCATGTGACCATGGGAATCATACTCCTGATATGAAATATACACTGGTAACTCTACTCTATGATTTGTTTTCTTTTACAAGTATTTTTTACCTTAAGATTCAGGATCTAGGATCTAGGGTTAGATCTCTGGATCCAATCTCCTAATCTTATCTGATCTCAAGGATTACTGATTGTGTTATAATGCACTTTTTCAATTTTTACTTTTTTGGCACTTTCTTCTCACAACTGTAGCTCTTCACATTATCACATTTCATATCTTCACTCTTTTTACCTCTTTACTATTTTACTTCTTCACATGTCACAGGTCTAGAGCAATCTAGACTCTGATGTCATGCTTCATTGTTTCCTGCTATATTTCTAGGTCCCTGCTCTCTTTTTGCCATTGGTCTGCTTACTGTACATTATTTAGGGCCAGCACCATTTACATGGTCTGTGTGCATACTGTAGCAATATATAAGAAGGTCAGCTCAAGCCTGAGTTTTCCCAGTCTTGTGCACTTGAACCTTTTAGTTCTTGAAGTTTCTTGGCTCTTCCCTTTTCTCTTATTATTCTTGTTTAGTTCTTGTGTCTCTATGCTTAAAGACACTACTTAGGATTCAGTCAGCATATACCAAGAGAATGTTTAGGATTTTAGATTAATACATCAGTCAGTTGTATTTCAGATTGAATCTAATTATGGCAGATCTCTAGATGCATCTCCTTAGCCTTTTGGCCTTGGTTCTCTTTTAATATCCATTGATCCTGACTTATTTTATCTCCATCCTTTTCTCTTTCATTTTTCTATATCCACATAATATTCTGCCATACTTCTTAGTAAGTATGTCCTATGCCCCATTTTTTATTTAGTACAAGTTCCCATACTAGTGTACATAGCCTACATGGTTTGTGCACATTGGTTGGCAATATATAAGAAGGCATGCAAATAATCAAGACTTTCTAGTCTTGATTATTTTGTATAGCTTTCCAACTTCTTAAAATCCTCTACTCTCTTTACTAAAAAACCAAGATTATTCTACACAAAACATCACATAGGCTATCTTCAAGTCCTCCTACAGGATCACCCCTTCCAGTTGTCATCTCATCTAGTCTTTTAGAGTTAGGGTTTTATCCATATATTCCTCTCTTAGTCCCAAGTCTAGGTTTAGCCTTTGAGGGTTCTAAATCATAACACTGAGTGTTGATTCTTCCTGATTGGCACCTCTGTGTATGCAGCCTTAAGACTAGAGCTAAGCAGTGCCTTTGAACATAGAAGCACAAGAACTAGACAAAAGATAATAGAGAAGTTAAGTGCCTTGAAAAAGCTACAAAGGGCTCAAGTGTGCAAGACTGGAAAGTCCCAGCTTGTGCTCCCTGTTTATATATGCTACAGCTATGTACACAGACCATGTAAGATGGACTGGCCCTAAACTATTATATAGTAAGCAAGCCAATTACATAAAAAAAGCAGAGATCTAGAAATATATATGTAAAGCTTAAGATATGACCTTATAGTCTAAACTGTTCTAGACCAGTGAAATGTAAAGATGTGAAAGGTGAAAGTGTGAAGAGGTGAAGTATGTGAAAATGTGAAAGGGTCACATGATGTGATAATGTGAAGAGTAAAGATAGTGTTAGAAATGTGAAAGAAAGTAAGTTTGAAAAAAGTGCATTATAACACTACTCTGTTTTTAGGTCTCAAATTCCAGATAAGACAGGAGCAATGGATTAGAAACCATTAAGTTATAATAGGGCTGAAATTGACATTAAAACAAGTCAAGGAATATAGAGTAAAGATGTCAAGAAGCAGAGAAATTCTGCAAATAAAAAGAATCTATAGCTTGCAGGGTATGGGTCAAATGTTTCAAAGATTTCCAAGTGCAATCTAATGCATCATATTCTTTCCAATGCACCAGGTATTCTAGTTTGTGATTTTTAACTCCAGAATCCACAATATATTTCACTTTCCATTCTTCTTCTCCTTCTTCTGTAATTGCAACAGGATTAGAACAAATCACTGGCTGCTGTGGAAGAGAATTCAAATATGGCTTGACTCTGGATATGTTTACTACAGGGTGAATGTGAATATTAACAGGAAGTTGTAATTTGACCATATTGGGAAGAACATTAATAATAGTATATGGCTCTATCCACTTTTGTGATAATTTTCAAGATAAATAAGAAAGAGATAGATGTTTAGTGGATAACCACACTTGTTGCCCTATTTAATAGTCTGGAGCTATAGATCTTTTTAATTCTGCTTGTTTGATCATTTGTTCTTTGGCCTTTTTCAATGATTGTTAAATATGCTTATGAGATCTTTTTATTTTGTATGCAAATAAATAAGATATATTATCTTCAAAACCCATTCTTGGTGTGAATTTCTTGGTAATTGCAAATGGGGTAGAGTTAGTGGCAGTTGAGAATGAATTGTTATGTGAAAATTCTGCCAGTTTGATCCAATCCACCCAAGATTCTAGTTTCTTTGCAATAAAGATTCACAAGTATTGTTCTAACTTGTGGTTTATTCTTTCCATTTGCCCAATGGTTTGAGGATGAAAAGAAGTTGATAGTTTTTGATAAATGCCAAGAAAGTAGCATAACTCTTGTGTGAACACCAAAGCAAACTGTGGTTCCCAATCTGAAACAATAGAGAAAGGTAGTTTATGTCTGCACCAGACATGATTTCTAAATAAAGAAGCTAAATTGAAAGAAGTTGTTGTGGTGAAACAGGAAATAAAAACAACTTCTTTTGAGAACCTATCAACTACCACTAAGATGGCATCATATCCTTTTGATTTTGAAAGTCCTGTAATAAAGTCTGTGGAGATATCTGTCCATGGTTTGGTATAAATAGAAAGGGAAAGTAATTTTTCTGCTGGTGCTTTTTGCAAATCCTTCATAAGAAAGCATGCTTGACAGGTTCTGATATATTTATAAGTATCTTGGTCCATGTTTGGCCAATAAAAGAAATGTTTTAATAAATGTACTGTTCTTCTTTGTTCTTCATGACCTGTAATGGGACAGTCATGGCATAAGTGAAGTACTTCTATTTTTAATTCTTCTGGTATGAAAATAGTGTTGCTTGCACTATGAACTAAGTATTCTTCATCTGCATTATAACATAATCCCAGTAGTTCATTATCTAGCAGAGAAGTCATGGCAGCTGCCATATCCAGAAGAAAAGAATTCAGAAGATAAAAAGCATGGGTAGGGAGGGTAGGGAAACAAGAAGGAGGAAGAACCACAACATTTTTGTTGGGTTCATCAATAAAAAGGCCATAATCTACATAATGCAAAAATACATTAGCCTAACCATTAGAAAAGCCAGGTTTATAAACAATAGTGAAATGATATTTCAGCAAAGTTTCTATCCAGCAAGCCTGCCAAGAGGAGAGATTCTGAGGTTTCCACCAATGTTCAAGAGCCTGGTGGTCAGTTCAAATTTCAAAATCAAGGCAATCAATAAGGAGATGTCACCATTCTTTGAAAGTTCAAATAATAGCAAGCAATTCTTTATCATAAATAGAGTAATTTCTTTCAGCAGGCATGAGAGAATGTGAGAGATACACTGCTGGTTACCATTGTCCTTCAACCAAATATGAAAGAACTATACCAGTGGCAATATCTAATGCATGGATTTTAACCTAAATTGGTCAAGAGGAATCAGGATAAACAAGAAAGGATGCCATTCTCATAATGTTTTTGAGTGTAATAAAAGCCTTTTGCTAATTAGCTGCCCACAAGAAAATTTTGTCTTTCTTGGTTAAATTATTGAAAAGGTAAGCTATATCTGCAAAACCCTGAATAAACTGACAATAATAGTTGGCCAAGCCCAGAAAAGCTTGGACTTGTTTGACAATGCAGGGGATAGGCCAATCTTGAATTGCCTTGACCTTATTCATCTGCATTTTGACCCTGTCTTTAGATACCACCATTCTCAAATAGTCAACCTTTTTTTGCATAAAGTGACATTTTAAAGGTTTTAGAAAAAGGTTGTTGTCTTTTAACTGTTGCAAAACTTGACAAACCAATTTTGCATGTTTCTATGAAAACTTTTCTTTTGAAAATATTATGATATCATCAATATAAACCATGATAAAAGTTCATAAGTCATGGAAAATATCATTAATCATTATTTGAAATGTACCTGGACTATTGCACATTCCAAAATACATTATCACTAGCTTGAAAGCTCCTATAGGAGTGGTAAATGCTCCTTTTCATTTGTCACCTTGTCATAACCAAATGTTATTATATCCCCATCTGAAATCTAATGTTGTAAACATGTCAGATCTCTTTAATCTATCAATCAACATTGAAATAAGAGAAAGCATATACAAGTTTTTGATGGTCTACTTGTTTAGATATCTATAGTCAATTACCATTTATTTTCCTTTGTTTTTCTTGCTAATAAAAAATACTGGTGATATTTGAGGAGACTTTGTGAAATGCAACAATCTGATGCATTGATCTAAATCTAAACACCTAGCCTTGGTGTGTGCTGCCTAAACCTGAGTAGTGACTTTGAACTTAGAGCCACAAGAACTAGGCAATAATGATAGAAAATAAGAGCCAAGGAACTTGTAGAACTGAAAGGTTCAAGTGCATAAGACTGGAAAAATCCAGGCTTGAGCAGACCTTCTTTTATATTACTACAATGTGTGCACAGACCAAGTAAATAATGCTGGCCCTAAATAAAATATAGTAAGCAGGCCAATAGCAGAAAAGGAGTGGGGACCTAGAAATACAGAAAGTAACCATGAGGCATGACAGCAGAATCTAGATGGCTCTAGACTTGTGACATGTGAAGAGGTAAAATGTGAAAAGGTAAAGGTATGAAACTGTGAAGGGTGTGAAGAGGTGAATAGTCACGTGATGTGACAATGTGAAGAGCTACAGTAGTGGAAAGAAAATGCCAAATAAGGAAAAAAATGAAAAAGTGCATTATAACACTTTGAAGGGCAAATATACACTTTTTCTATTTTTTTTGCAATAAAATCCCTAACCTCTTTCATTTCAGTATTGGACAAGAAAGTAACATAACCTTTTTTGAATATAAACCCATTCTTTAGTTCTACCACATAATTCCATGATTTCCTAGTTGGCATTCTTTCTGATTTTTTCTAAGAGAAAATATCAAGAAACTCCCAGAATTCTTTTAATACCTGTTCTTGAAGTTCTCTAATTTCTTGGGAATATATTTCCATTGTAGGCTTTAACTTTATTGTTTTCTTTTTTCAATCTATATCTGAGTTATAACATTTAAACCAATCATACCCTATTATTAGATCTAAATGTTGGCCTAAAACAGAAACTAGAGCTTCAATTTCTTTATCATGCCTTTAATCATTAGCATTCATGAAGCTTATGCATAACTTGACCTTGCTTCTAAGCCTACCATCATTTCCCTCTGATCCATTAGCATTTAGTACCATAACTTGCTGTTCTAATGGAATTGCTATCATTTGATGCCTTTGGACAAATTTGAGGTCTACAAAGGTTACCATAGCTTTTAAATCTAAAAGGGCAAAAGTAGTACTGCATTTTACCCACTTGTTTTCTTTTTTGCCTTTGATCTGTGTTTCTAGGGCAAATTTATCCCTACCTGGAACTTCTTGTTCAAGGATTTTATAGATATCTGTCAAAGGTAAACTTTAAATAATAGAAGGAAAAAAAATTCTTTTGTTTTTTCTGAGAAATTAAGTACTGGGTTATTGTCTCCAGCCAAGCTCTTTTGAGACCCCTTATAGGCATTTAAAAACTGTTTGTTTGCAAAGGTACAAGAATTAAATTTTATGGTAAAAGAAGAAGAAGAAGAAGAAGAAAGACTTTAATTACCTCAATTAATCAAAGTCTGCTTTATTTTAAATTCTTGGCTTTATTTGTAAAGATATCTAGCCAGTAAGCTCTGGCTGCCTCTCCATACATACTTTCATCCAAGATTTTTTCTACTCAAGATAATCTAGAAGCTTTTTCCTTTTCTACCTCTGCAGCTAAAGTTCTCATATTAACAAATGGTGCTTTATATACATTCAGATTTCCTTGAACTGGTTCAAAATCCCCAAAGGTCAGTATTTGCCTTTGAAGTAAGGCCCTATTATTTGCCAGGGAATTAGCCTATATTCTGCAGGGATTGAAATCAGAAGGAGGGGTAAAAGAAAGATTACTTCTACAGTTCTTTACCAAGTATCCCTTTCTGTGACACTTGAAGCACTTCTTATTGAAACACATTGCACTTATCTCCATAGAAGCCCCTCAGCCTGGTTGAGTATCTATTTCTGTGAATTTTGGAGGGGGTTGCCAGGGAGATCTTGGGTAATACTGATTATTCTGCAAAGTATAGGGGAATCAAGGAGAAAAATAGTTAAAAGGAGTAGAAAGAGGTTGAAGCACCATCTTAGTACTGAACTTCTGAATTCTTCTGAGGCCTGAGAGCACTTACTACTACTGCTGGATAAAGGCTTTTGGACTAGAGCCAATAGAACTAGACAAGATAAATAGAGACAGGAGACTTGAACTTATGAAAGCAGAAAGCTCAAGTGTGCAAGACTGGGGATTAACCAGTCTAGCACCTCCCCTTTATATAGGCTACAGTAATATGCACAGACTATGTAAAATGGGCTGGCCCTAAAGTAATGTACAGTAAGCTATTCAATAGCAATAAGAGAGCAGGGATCTAGAAATATATGTGGTAAATATAAAATGAATGATATAAAGGTCTAGACCAGTCTAGACTGTGATAATGTGAAATAGTGAAGAAGTGAAAATGTGAAGGGGTAAAGAAGTCACATGATATGATAATGTAAAGAGTTGGTGATAGGTTAGAAATACAGTAAAAATGTAATAAAATTATAACAGAGGTTAAGACTGGGAAAATCTTGAGATAGGAGCACTCCACTCTACTATCATGCATTTGTATGCATGACTCATGGTATAAAGCTGCTTTATTAGATCCTTTGTTCCTGTTTCCAATCCTTGGAGTACTACTGTTATGAATAACAAATTCACTAGCAGAAGAGTCACATAACAAGCACATAACCATGAGACTTCTATGTCAAACAAGAACAAATCCTAGGATATGGTTAAGTTGTTTATTCAGAGTTCCCCATTAGGTTTAAGGCATAGCTTATATGGTTGAATCTAGTATCTTAGATGATAGGGTCATCTCTCAATCTAATCTCTAATGAATCTGGATCTCAATCTAGATGAGGGTCAGATCTGATCATGGCAGATCTCTAGATGGGATCTTCTTGGCCTTATGGTTGAGGGCATGGTTTAATCTCCACTTACTCTGAACCCTAATGTTTCCATTCCTACATAGTTTCTTCACATATCCCTTATTTGCATGGCCCATTGGTCATATTCTCAGTAAGCATACCCTATGCCCTATTTCTATTTATGATAGTTCCCTATGCCCCAGAAATGGTCCATGCACTAGCAGAATAGATATAAATACTTAGTGAGATACAGTACTTAGCTTTTAGCTTTGACCACTTTGTTATCCATATCACTTTCTAGTCTCTACTCCTAATTAGTCACAATACCAGTGGCTTTCTCTGGATACTAGTGCAATGGCTCCTCAAGGCTTGCTACCTTGAGTATTCACTGTCTTCATCATCTATTCCAACTGACACTGACACCAATATTGACATACCCTCTCAAGATCATACTGTTTAGGGTTAGAACAAGTCATACCAAGTCCAACACCATAACAACTACTTGCTGGTATATGTGATACTATACTTGTTCCCTGAGCAGCTTACAAGCATGCTCTTCTGTTATCTCCACATCTTTTACCAAGACCTAGAAGTCCTGCAAATACTCATCTATCTTATAAGTATGTTGCAGCACTTTCAATCTTTTGAGAGCTTCATGAGCCAGCTCCTCAATATGGAAATAATCTTTGATCTCTTTATATAAATCTTCTTTTGTAGGAAACCTGTCTTCCAGATATCTTTTCAGAGATATCTGGGTAAATCCTTCAGCCTTTCCTTTTAACCTTGAGAGGATTGCTGCTGCCCTCATTGAGTCATCTCCTTTTCAATTCTGGGCTTATTCCCAGACCCTTATTCTTACCCACCATAATCTCCACTTTTTCCTATTATCATCTCACTTCCCAGAATTGGTAATTTTCTTGTTAAACCCACTCTGGAGTTTCCTCAATAACTCTTCCACATTTGTCTCTTCCTGTTCTTCTGCCATCTCAGGCCCTAAATGTGATGATACTTGCAGCCAGAATAGTCCTCCTGACCAATCTTGTGACCTTAGTCTTTACTCTTCCTGGGTTAAATTTTCTGGAAACCTGTAAATGGGTTCTTTGATTTCCAGACTGCTTTCAGACTCAGGAAGTGGTAGATTGTTTAGAAGGTCCTCCTTGGACTGGTAATCTGCCAGAGCAGACACAGCAAGGGCAAGCTAGAGATCTAATGATATAAGGGAGTCCTGTGATTCTAAAGCTTCATCTGGGAGCTTTTAGAACTGATGATAGTCAAAAAGAACAAAGCCTATCTGTGGTGGCAATCTGCCTATCTCAAGCCCTTTTTTCCTTAAAGTTCTGTCCTATTCTCCTATCAAACTCATCATATCTTCATTGAAATAACTCTCTTTCTATTTTATCATCCAAAAATCCTAATATTGCTTTATTGATAAAATCTTTTAAAACTTTCTCATGCCCCCAGGGGTAAGTGCATCTGATGGGCATAAAACTGATGTGACCTTTCCTAAATTCTTTTCTAAGTGCAGACAGAGTATAGAATCTTGCACAAGTAAAATGCTACTAAATATTGATTCTTCCTGATTGATATCTCTGTGTGCACAGCCTTGAGACTAGAGCTAAGCAGTGCCTTTGAACATAGAGGCACAAGAACTAGGCAAAAGAAAATAAAGAAATCAAGTACCTTGAAAAAGCTATAAAGGACTTAAGTGTGCAAGACTGGAAAGTCCCAGCTTATGCTCCCTGTTTATATATGCTACAGCTATGTACACAGACCATGTAAGATGGACTGGCCCTAAACTATTATATAGTAAGCAAGCCAATTACATAAAAAAAGCAGAGATCTAGAAATACATATGTAAAGCTTAAGATATGACCTTATAGTCTAAACTGTTCTAGACCAGTGAAATGTAAAGATGTGAAAGGTGAAAGTGTGAAGAGGTGAAGTATGTGAAAATGTGAAAGGGTCACATGATGTGATAATGTAAAGAGTAAAGATAGTGTTAGAAATGTAAAAGAAAGTAAGTTTGAAAAAAGTGCATTATAACAATTTGGGCTCTTCTAGAAATATGCTTGAGATCATTATCTTGCTGAAAAATGATTTCATCTGAAGAAATTCCAGAATTCTCCATGCTCTGCAACAATCCTTCCTCTAAAATTGCCATATACTGTTTAGCATCCATTTTTTCCTCAACCTTACTCAAAACTCCCATACTATTCTATCCAATACAGCCTCATACCATATGTGATTCTCCTTCAAACTTGACTATACCTTTGATCTCCTTAGAACTTATCCACTCTCCTTTCTTTTTTTACACAATATTCTTGTCCATCTGATCCAATTCTATTGATTTTAGTCTCATCTGACCAAATTATCCTCTTCCAGTCCTCTGCAGTCCAATGCTGGTACTTTAGAGCAAAGGCCAACCTGCTTTTTCTATGGATAGCAGAGAAAAAAGGTTTTTTCTTCTTTACCACAGCTTTTAGAGAAGCATCCTTGAGGGTATTCCTGACTATTTGTGGGCAGACAGAAGTTCTGACAATAGAATTAATGAAATGAGTAATCTGAACTGCATTACTGGCCTTTTCAGTAGGAATTTGTTAAATAATAGCATGCTTGTTGGTGTTATGGGTCCTGACTAAACCAAGAGAGAACAACCTTGAAGGGTACCCATACTAAAGAAAACAAAGAAGTGGCAGCCTAGCAAGCACAAGAAAACAAGGAAACAAGTGCTCTAGACTGGGAAACCAGTCTATATCCTTGTTCTTCCTTATATATTGCTATCTACTGTGCATGGACCAGGCCATGAGGAGTACATAAGGTAGCTAGTATATAGAGAACAAAGCTAACTAAGGAAATAGGGCAAAGAGAAACTAAATAGGAATCAATGGCAGATAAGGAGTAAAAAGTAAAAAGAAAGCAAGGTAGCAATGAGGTATAATATCAAAGAGCTAGGCCATGATATCATAAAAGGCTACACTATAATAAGATAAAAGGCTAGACCAGGCTAGATCTGACACATGGTATAATACCTGATAAAATAAGATAAAGAAAAGGGACTAAAGCAGTACTAAATAGGAAAGAGGACTTAGCTTAGGGTAAAAATGAAAAATAACCCTTAGCTAAGTAGTGCCAGTACATAACAGTTGGTAGGAGAAAGTTTTAAAAAATAACCACCATAATAATTTTCCTTCTCTGGTTAAATTACCTGAAGGACCCTAGCCACAGTAGACTTCCCTTGACCAGTTTGAGATGCAATTTTTCTACAGGAAAGATCAAGAGAGGCAAAAGAGATGATATTATCTCTTTGAGCAGCAGAATGATATTTTATAATGGAGATAAGGGAATTTATTTGTGATAGTAGAGTTTATATATGCTGCAGGCTAATTAGTGACATAAGAGTAACATAATATTGTTATAATGCACTTTTTCATTTTTACTTTTTTAGCATTTTCTTCTCACCATTGTAACTCTTCACAATGTCACATCATGTGACATCTTCACCTCTTTACTATTTTACTTCTTCACATATCACAGGTCTAGAGCAATCTAGACTCTGATGTCATACCTTATTGTTTCCTGCTATATTTCTAGGTCCCCACTCTCTTTATGCTATTGGTCTGCTTACTGTACATTATTTAGGGCCAGCACCATTTACATGGTCTGTGCACATACTGTAGTGATATATAAGAAGGTCAGCTCAAGTCTGGGTTTTCCTAGTCTTGTGCACTTGAATCTTCCAGTTTTCAAAGTTCCTTGGCTCTTATTTCTCCATTACTCTTGCCTAGTTCTTGTAGCTCTAAGTTCAAAGCTACTACTCAGGATTAGTCAGCACACACCAAGGATAGGTGTTTAGGTTTTTTAGTCAATACATCAGCTTGTTGCATTTCAAATATATTACTTACTTAAGATATACAATCATCTTACAGCACATCAGGGTCCAATATATGTAATGGGAATTCAAAGTCAAAAAACTGTTCCAATGAGTTGTCATTTTGATATGGTTGCCATGTTACCAAAACATAATCAAATGCTTTGATTATTGAACCAATAGAAAGTCAAGAGCATGTACTGCATTTCATACACTCATAGCCTAGCATGATAATTAGTAGTTATTGATAGCCATTGCATTTAGTGCAAAACATGCAAATATTGGAATAGTTTTTTGAGCCACTGTAACTATACTATTTAAATAAAAAGTACATAAAGTATTTCAATAAAGTCTCTGTTTTCAAATGGTCATATCTCCATAGCCACTGGGTCAAGTCACATGACCTAAGAGCAAATTGGTAGCCAAAAGTAAGTATTATATTTGATCTTACCAAAGTAAAATGAAATTCCCATGAATGTTTGCAGAGTACTTTATACCCTGGATTTGAGTTAGATGTTGAAATAATTTTTGAAGTTACTATATATCCCTATAGATGTTCAATAGAGTTAAAATCAGAAGACTGGGCAGGCCATATTATGGTCTTAAATTCCTATTTATCTAGCCATCCTTTGACCTTTTTGCATATATGCTTGAGGTCATTGCTTTGCTAAATAATAATGTTAGAAGAATTAAAATTATAATACTGCAAAGAATTCTGCAGCTCATCCTTCAAAATTTGAAGGTAAAGATTTTCATTCATTCTACCATTAATCTCAGCAGCATGATTAACTCCCTGTCAAGTCACATAACCTTACATTACTATAGAATCTTCTTCAAACTTTACAGTTACCTCTACCAGCCTATTATTAAGACCCTTACCTGGCTTTTTTCATGCCTATTTGCAATTATCTGATCAAATAACATGTTTCCAGTCCTCTATAGTCCAATTTTTATGGGAATAGGCAAAGTTCAAATAAATCCTATAGTATTTAGTAGAAAAAAAGGAGATTTCTTCTTAACTATAGCTTTTATACCAGATTTTTTAAGTACTGGCAAACTATATTAGAGTTAAGAGATTGGTTGACAATATTGGAAAGTATTTTGGCAACTTGAACAGCAGTTTCTACCTTGCCACTAGAAAAAAAAATATGTTAATAAATATTGGTAAAAAAAAGTTTGAGTAAGCAATTATCAGAGGACTTCACTAGATTTGGATACTTTTTGAAGCAAAGCCTGGATATAGTAGAGACATTGAGGCCCATAGAGGAGGCAACAGAGCAAGCAGAATGGCTAATATAAAGCTAAGCAAGAATAATAGTCTTTTTATCAATAAAAAGAGATTTTATAATAGTAAAAGTAGAAAAACAAGAAATGTGGGAATTTTTTAAACTCAGACATAGTATTTGTTATAATTTTATTCCATTTTTACTGTATTTCTAACATTTTTTCAACTCTTCACTTGTCACATTATATGACTTCTTCACATCTTTACCATTTTACTTCTTCATACTTTCACACATCATAATCTAGACTGATCTAGGCCATGACATTATTCCTTATGTATTTCTCATGTATTTCTAGATCCTTACTCCTTTATTGCTATTAACTTGCTTACTGTACCATAGTTTAGGGCCAGTCTATCTTACATGATCTGTGTGCATTACTGTAGCATATAAAATGGGGATATGCTGGACTGGTGATCCCCAGTCTTGTGCACTTGAGCCCTTCCTTGCTTTCACAAGTCCAAGCCTTATCTTTTATTCTTGCCTAGTTTATTGGCTCTAAGTTCAAAGCCTTTATCCAGCAGTAGTAAAGAGTGCCCTTAGGTCTCAGAAGCTTTTCATTAGTTCAGCACTAAGATAATGCTTCAGTATTTATATGTATATATTTGTTTATGGTATTAAACAAATGCCAATATCCATATATATATTGTTATAATTTTATTCCATTTTTACTATATTTCTAATATCTTTCCAACTCTTCACATTGTCATATCATGTGACTTCTTTACACTTTCACATCTTCACTATTTCACATCTTCACAAGGCACAAGGCTAGACTGGTCTAGATTATAATGTTATTTCTCATGTTTTTCTTATGTATTTCTAGATTTCTCTTTTTTATTACTATTGGCTTGCTTACTATACTATAGTTTAGGGCCAGTCCATTGTACATGGTCTGTGCACATCTCTGTATTATATAAAAGAAGAGGTGCTGGACTGGGTAATCCCCAGTCTTGTGCATTTGAGCTCTTACTTGCTTTTACAAGTTCAAGTCTTTTTTCATCTCTTGCCTAGTTCTGTTGGCTCTAGTCCAAAGCCTTCATTCAGTAGCAATAGTAGAGTGCCTTTAGGCCTCAGAAGCATCAGTAGCTCAGCACCCAAGATTGATGCTTCATATATATATATATGAAATTTTATGCTCTGATTTAAACATAAAAAAAATATTGCAATAGGGTAAGTGTTTTGTAATGGCTATATCTCAGCAGCCCCTAAACAGAATCATGTAATCTAGGGAGCAATTATGTAGCCAAGAGTATATATAGTAATTTGTTTTTCCAAAGCTAAGCAAATTTCCCACACTGAATTGAAATTAAACATTGCAATAGTTTTTTTAGTTACTGTATTTAATTGAGAATGAAAATGTTGAAAATGCTATTCAAGTCAGTTATATACTCTCTGATATTAAGAACCATTTCATCTTCTCCCAGACCATGTGCTACCATCTCAAACAAGCAAGAATTAAAGGCTATAGTCAAGCAAAAACAATCTTTTTTTTTCAAATGATACAGATATTATAATTATTTTCTCTTCTTACAAACTTTATTTCATTCACAGTTACCCTTTTCCTTTTCACTTTTGCATATTTGCAATTTTTATTGCAAATCTTATAAAGTACATTTCACCTTTGCTTTTCAAATATCCTAATATACTCTGTTAGCCTATTTGTCATGCTTTATCATGCTTTTCCTTTTCTCACTAATCATATGTAAATCCTGATTTTTCTTTTAGACCAATATGTCCTTTCTTGCACTATAAAAGTAATGTCTTTAGTACTATAGTTCTTTATGCTACTTCTTTCTTTTCCTTTCCTAGTCCTTGTGCATTGTACCTGCACACTTAGGGTTGAATTATACTTTGTTCCATCAGTATTAAGCTCAATTGCTGCCTACTCTAGCATTTAGCTGGCCCATCCTTTATATCCAAGACTTAGCAAGTGCAGGTTATTCTTTATATCTTAACAAGGCATCCTTTACCACCACCCTAAAAATGTTACAAATGCTATCGAGCAGTCACCTGACAAGCACGTGATCGTGGGATTTCATTGCCAAAACAAGTTAAACCCTAGGTTATAATTAAGCAACTCTTATTTAATATTCTATTGCCTTATGGTTGGGAGCATAGCTTATGGTTGGATCTAGTATCTCAAATGACAGATTGCATCTCCCGATTGGATCTCCGATGAATCTGATCTCGATCCAGAAGAGGGTCAGATCTGATCGTGGCAGAACTCTAGATGGGATCTCCTCGGCCTCATGGTTGAGGGCATGGTCTAATCTCCACTTACCCTGATCAGCTATTTAATATAGAACCCTACCCTTCCATTCCTCATAGCCTCCACTTGATATACACCCCTTCCGCATGGCCTGCTTGGTCATACTCATAAGCACGCCCTATGCCCTATTCCCTTATTTAGAGATTCCCTATGCCCTGGACTTGGTCCGTATGCATCTGGGATTAGTATTTATACTGTAGTATGTTCTGTCTCAAGACCCTCAGTCTTGAGCACTTGTATCTTCTCTCCTGTTATCTGCAATCATAGATCAAGTGGCTACTAGCACTCCTGGCTTGACTCTCATTCTTATCGTTGCCATTTCTTCATTATCGTCATCGTCCACAACGACAAGCCAGCCCCTACTTTAGGGTTAGAGTCATCAACCTTATCGAAATCAACTGAACCATAACCAGCCTGAACATCAGGTCAACGTCACCGTCTGAATGTGAAAGCCCGAACGTAACAAAAAAGACCTTGCAACTCTTTATGTGTACTCTTAAAGGACTACATCTGCTTCTACCCAGATCAGATATAACAACAGATAGGCAAGATTAGACTTTGCTAAAAGCCATTAGCATAAAACTATAGTGAATTAAAGATAAGTTATTTGGTCAGAAAAATTAATCACACTGAATCAAATTGTTATGAACTAACACCACTTAACTATGGTATACTTTTTACTTTTACCTTATATTAGACTCTTTTCCTATTTAGCTTTGCTTTTAGCCTCTTTTCCTATGCTTTATTCCTTTATTTAGCTAGCTTATGTATGCCTTATGACATGGTTCATGCATATTAGATAATAGAATATAAGGGCAAAGGCTTAGACTGGATTCTTCAGTCTAAAGTACTTGTTTACTTGTTACTATCATTCTTTCTCTAGTCTAACTACTTATGTGGGCACTCCCCAAGGCTTGGTCTCTGGGATTAGGGTTGGACCCCTTAACACAAATAGTAGAAAATGAATGTAGAAAAAAACAGAAAAAAATCTTAATAATAAACTTATGAAAGAAATAGTAATGTTTAAAGAAAGTATTTTAATAATATGAGATTCTATAACTTGGAAAGAAGTGGAAATGGCTTGCAAAATTAATGATAGGAATGATTTTTGATATTAGAAAGTATATGGCTAACTTAAATAGCATTTTCAATCTTTTTAGTCTTATTTAAATAAATAATGTATTACACATTAGTAAAAATAATAGAAAATAGATGTTTATCAGTGGCCTTGAAAAGATTGGGAGGGTATTTTAAATGGAATCTACTAATAGTAGGTAATTAAAACCAGTAACACTAGAAATCTGGTAGGTAATGTTATTGTTATGCTAGGCCCAGATAGAGATAGATGTAGACCTTGCTGTGGAGAGTGGGAGAAGCAAACTGAAGGTAAGCTTCAAGATAAATGGAAGGCAATGAACAAAGTATTGTGCCTTAGTGGTACCAGCTATACTCTCAGGAGTATGCCAAAGTCAGATGCTAATGATTCTCTGGATAAGTGCCAGGACACAAGCAGTGGATTCCAAGTACATAGGTACAAGGACAAGGACAAGCAAGGACTGTCAGGTGATTGCAAGGTAGAAGTAGCATAAAAAAAGAGGAAACATGAAGTATACTACTTTATAGTACAACTATAAGGTTCAAGCAGAGACTTAATAGGGTAATCATGCTGATAAATGATGAGTAAGTTATCCATGTAGAAATGGATGGAATGAGATGGAATGATTAAGAGTCAGCTGATTAAGAGATAGAAGGCCTGGGCAAAGAGCATAATAAAAGAGCAGTCTAGGCAGGGCTAGAATGTGAGAAGAGTGGATTCTATAGGAAGAAAGATGAACAAGAAAGCACCTGAGGTACATGAAAAGCAGAAGCTATTGAGTGAAACAAGTGAAAAAAGATAAGGAAAAGAAAAAAGAGAAGAAAAACATAATAGTTATAATGCATATTTTTATTTTTTATCTTTTTATTATTTTTAACACTATGTTAACTCTTCACATCATCATATCATATAATCCTTTCACATCTTCACATTTCACTAATCTAGACTGGTCTAGACTATGAAGTCATATCTTATATTTATTGCATGTATTTCTAGATCCCTGCTTTTGTTTTACTATTGATTAGATTACTATACAATACTTTAGAGCCAGCCCATCTTACATGGTCTGTGTGCATACTGTAGCAATATATAAAGGGCAAGTGTTATAAAACTGTGACATACTCCAGGAGTACTTCAGATAACTTTAAAGTGGATGGAACTTGGCTTTACCTTATATAATGTACCCTTATGCTAGTACTGGGTGCCCCAATTGTTACAAAATGACACTTCCTGCACTAGAACTAGTCACATGACATCATATAATTGTGCACAAGACATTTCTTTTTCAGCTTAACCCTAGTCTGTGGTTCCAATTCTTTAAGAGTATTTATTATCCTTCTTTTCCAGCAGTAATCATGTAATAGTCAGTCATCTGACATGGATCTTCCCTGGATCTTCTTGGAAACTGCCCTCCATCTTTATCTTCATGAATCTCATCTGATCTGGATCTAAATCTGAATCTGGACCCTAGATGCATTTGTGGCAGATCTTAGATTGGATTTCATTTGTAACAGATATCTTCATTCTCATGGATGTAGCACCTCTGACCCTGCACTTCCATTCCAAGGCTATGTCTTCTCTTTTATTTCCCTTTATATCCATGCCTGCCCTTTGCTGGCATTCCTTTATTTCCACTTCATGCCTTTCCCATACTGTTCTTTTATCTATTAGCCCAGGGTTTGGAGCATTTCCAGATTAGGTAGTTCTTGTACTTAGTCAGCATGGTCTGTGCACCTTAGTAGATAATATATAAGAATAAGAGTGTAAAGGGCTGGCTTTCCAGTCTCTGTCACTTAAGCCTTGAGTTTTCACAAGTGATCCCTTGGGAGTTCTCCCTTAAGGCCTGGCTGGGATTTATCCCTTCACAGTCTTGACTAGGCTTATCCCTTCCTTTCACACTTGCCTAGTTAGAGCCACTAGCCACAAAAGCTCATTAGTAAAAGAAGTACCCTTAGATGGGGTTAGAGTTAGGATAAGTCACTCTTATTCAGCAGTAGCAGATGCCCTCATGCAAAAAATGCATGTTACCAATTTATGGAGGAGTCAGAAGAAGTTGAAGGTTTGGGATAAGCCATAGAGCTTCTTACTAAGGAATATAATATCAAGTTGTAAGACAAGTCATTAGATTTAGTGTAGGATATGACATCAAGTTATAAAGCAAGAGGGAGGTCAAGGATGATCATAACATCATGTTATGTAAAGCACAAGCAGATATGCTAAACTGCTCTAACTCTAACTCTAAGGGCTCCTTGGTAAGTGTCTTCTTCTACTAAAGGGCTTTTGTGCTAGTGGCCTCAAACTAGGCAAAGAGATGTGGATGAATCAAGCTGAGACCACTTGTGAAAGCTAATAGACATTATTGATAATAATTTGTAAAAGAGGTATTTTCTTAAATACTAGACTAAATCAGAGCTCAAGTAAGCAAGACTGAAGATCCAGTCCTGCCTACTTTACCCCTTATATATTGCAAGGGACTACTGCTGACTAAGCTATGAACTACCTAATCAGGGAACCCTAAGCCCTGAATATAAATAAAGAAGGGTAAAGGGCATGAATTGAAAATAAGGAGTATAGCAGAAAATTATGTGGATATGGGAGAATGAAAGAGAAGCTACTATGAAATGAATGCAGGGTTAGAGGTACTTGCATCATGAGGATGGGGATCTCTGCCACAAATAAGATTCAATTTACAGATCTGCCACAGATGCATCTAAGATTAGATTTAGATTCAAATCAGATCTAGATGAGATTCATGGAAATAAGATAAAAGGGCAGTTCCAGGAAAGATCCTGGGAAGGTCCTAGTCAGGTGACTTATAGTCACATGACCACTGCTAAGGAAAAAATAATAATAAATACTCTTAAAGGAAAAGATCACAGACTAGGGTTAAGCTAAATTTGGGGTTTCTTGTGCACAATCATGTGATGTTATGTGACTGGTTCTAGTGCAGGAGTGTCACTTCATAACATTATGGTCAATATTCAAATTGAGGTACAAGATACAGAGCTACAGTACTTATATCTCAGAGAGGCAGATTATCTAAGAAGGAAACAGAAATATGAAAGAAATTGTCTCATAAGTGAAGTAAATATCAATGTATTCTGGATATGAATGGAGATGTTAGGGGAAACAATGTCAAGTAATGTCAAACTGAAACTAAATAATAATAGGAAGAGGCAAGGAAA
>JBBPKN010000747.1:0-29721 GCA_038089275.1 Pulveroboletus cf. rosaemariae
GGGGTGGGAGGGTGCGCGGGGCCGGGGAGGGGGGGGGGGGGGGGGGGGGGGGGGGGGGTTGGAGGAGAGGGAGCACTACCTGAGACGAATGGCCTGGTCCGGGGTGAGGGAGACATGTGTGCCGGCGATGAGGATGGCGGCTGCGTCGATGTCGGGTGTGGGATGGGCGGGGACGCGTTTTTCGGGCAGACGGTGGTCAGTGGAGTCGGAGAGGGCCATTGGGAGGGGGACGGGGGAGAGAGCGCGTTATAAGGAGGGGGGCACATGCGGTGACGGCATTTCCGAGGTCGCCAATCAAGCGACAATTCATCTCGTCCGCCACGTCGCCTTGCCATGCTCGCAGACACTAAGGAATGGCAGCTCGAACCAGAGACCGAGTATCGCTTCGAGCTCGACCCCGCAACGTCCCTCGCGATAAAGGTATCTCCCTCCTTCGCCCCTCCTCCCGCTCACACCTTCCAACAGCTCGTCCGCGGCCATGCTGAGATCTTTGGCGCAGAGCTCGCCGAGGGAACATCCTATCTCTTTGGCTCGGAGTGCAAAGCCGCCGTCTTCACCTGGCACGGCTGCACCATCCAGATGAGTCGCTCCCCCCCCCCCCCCCCCCCCCCCCCCCCCCCCCCCCCCCCCCCCCGACCTCCTCGCCCTTTGGGTCGAAGGGCAACGCCCCCGCCTTCCCCCGGCACCGCCGCACCACCCCGACGCGCCCCCCCCCCCCCCCCCCTCCCCTCCCCGTCCCCGCTCACCCGCCCAAGCACGTCACCGGTCGTCCCTCTACAGAGTATGTCTCGGACGAGACGCCAATGTCCACTTATGCAAACCTCCACTTCGCTTTCGAACAGATGCGTGTCCGCGCCCTTCGCGACCTCCACGGATCCCCTCCTTCCGACGACGATCAACACACCAACACAGAACCGCCCAGAGTCCTTATTTTAGGTCCGGAAAACTCTGGAAAGACATCCGTGTCAAAGATCCTGACAAACTACACCGTGCGCCTCGCCCAAAACTGGTCTCCCCTCCTCGTCAACCTCGATCCTGCCCAGGTCTGTCCTCTTTCTATCCCCCGTCTCCCGCATATCCCTCACCTCCCCCCAAGGGTGCGTGGTCGGTCCCAGGGACAATCTCAGCCGCTGTCGTAAGAAGTCCCATCGGAACGGCCTCCCCTGCTAATCCCCTGGGTTCTGCCGCCACGTCGGCCCCTACTGCCCTCGCTTCCAATGCACTCACCCCGTTGACTTATTGGTACGGTCACCCAGACACAAAAAGCAACCCTCAGCTCTTCGATCGCTTGATCCGGAACGTCGGCTTCAATGTCATCGAACGACTTGACATCGACTCCCAAGGTACCCGCTCTCCCTTATCTCCCTTGACAGCTCAATTAGGTGTCTGTAGCTCGCGTCTCGGGCTTGATCATCGACACCCCATCTTCATTTGCTGCCGGCCGCAGTTCCGGCTCCAGCGCAGACAGTCGTTACACCCTTGTCAAAGCTTGCGTCGACGCCTTCCAAAGTATGCACCAGTCTTTGTTGTAGCTCTCCCCCTCACAACGCGTCTCTCCCAGTAAACGTCATCCTCGTCGTTGGCCACGAAAAGCTCAACGTGGAGATGCAACGCCTTTATGGTAGCCAGCTTTCCGTCGTCAAGATTCCCAAGTCTGGAGGGGTATCCAACCGTCTTCCGTTCTTCCCTCTCCTCTTCTCACCTCGCCACCCTAGGTCGTCGAGCTTGATCACGCTTACCGCGAGCGCGTACACAACTGCCAACTACACGCGTACATGTACGGCCAAAAGATCAATTCCCCTTCCACCGTGTCCTCGGGCCTCGTGGGAGGGGAAGCAGCTACGGAATTCACCCTCTCCCCCTCGTCGACCATCATCAACTTTGGTGACCTTACGATCTACCGCGTCGGCCCAGGTGAATCACCCGTGCATTAATCCTTGATTCTGCTGCCCTCCAAGGTGTGTGGCTGAACCCGCGCGTCAGAGTCTATGGCACCCTCCTCGGCTTTACCCATCGGTGCTGCACGTACCCTATCGGAAATACAACCGACATTGCTAGATCCAGCATCCGGCAGCGCGAGATTATTCAACAAGGTGCTCGCCTTGCTTGCCCCCTTCCCTGAAGACGAAAACGAACGGTACGACGAAGAAATCCTCGATCTACCTGCCATAGGATTTCTTGTCATGTGAGTTTGACGGAGTGCACCTTGTCGACGGCTCACACTCGCCACCTGTCGAACTGGCTTTAGAACAAACGTGGACATTCCAAACAAGAAATTGACCGTGCTCGTACCGAACCAGGGTCCGGTTGTGGGGGGTACAGCTGTCATTGGTTCCTTTGAGTGGACAGAATAATGTGCCAAAATTACGTGTCACTAGTGCCAGGTCAAACGAGCAACATGAAACATTGGGTGGCATAATCATCATGTCAACGCCATCATTCTTGCCTGAGGGTCGAGACTGTGACTCGTCATGCTGGCGTTCGGACTTTTTTTTCCGGGCGTCGAATAGCAACGGGACACCCCAAAACTCTACAAACATGCGCCCCTCTACGCTACAGTCGCGAGAGATCTCGACCCCAGATGCCTCTGTCAAAAGTTTGATTCAGCCTCGAACCACAGTCACCGACGGGGCATACCTAACAATCCAGTCAATCATGAGCAACGCTCTGGTCCTGGAAGACACCTGTTCACTCCAATATACACTTCTCCAGGCGTACATCGCAACCAAACCACCCATGACCGACAGTTCTCCCAGGTCAAACACCGCGGCATTGCCAATATACGCCAGACTGCCAAGGTGTTTGTATCGGAATGGCCCACTAACAGCTTCGTCCAAGTCCCTGACGCTGTTCGCCTCCAGCACTTCGTGTTGCGAGGCCAGTTTGCCAAGTTTCTTTCCGAGATATTTACCCTGCTGAGAAGCGACCTGCGCTGTCTGTAGATAATGGCATCAGCTGCAGGGGCTGTGGGAGCGAGTCCCGACTGACTGCAGGCAGCGCTGTTATCTTGTTTCCTATCCCTTCCAGAAGCTTGCATAGCTCGTTGAGTGTCAGGCTGTTGTCTGCATCCGAGTCGTACAGGTCGAATAACGTGCGAACCTGGTAGCATGTCATGGATGATGGATTCCACCAAACGTTCAAACGCTGACCTTCTGCAAGTGGGACTCTGCCATGGGGATACGCTGTTTGATCCTGGAGACTGTCACACTATGAGGACAACCACCCGAACGGACTGAAGCAGCATCTTACCCATAAAGTCGAATTCATCAAAATCGATTTTGCCATTCTTGTCTTTGTCGGCCTCATTCACCAGCTGCAGGAGGTAGCTCACGAGGGATGTTTCGATCTATTCCGCCGATTCGTTCGGCTTGCAGTAGTCCGAAATTGCCCCATTCACTCACCGTTGCACAGTCACCGATAGCGTATACCTCGCCAAGCGGTGCTCCCTTTACACGAAGGTGTGCGTCAACCTCGATCGCCTTCTTGTGAACTTGATTAGGCAGAAGATCCGAGATTCGTTTCGTCAACGGGTTCATAGCTATTCCCGTCGACCACAGTACAAAATTGGTAGGGATCTCATGCTTAGTGATCGTCCCATCTGGAGACCGTACGGTGTACACGACATGATTATGATGCACCGAATGAACGCGAGCCGAAGTGATAAGATCCACTTCATCACGCCTAAATTTGTCCTGCGGAACAGTCAATGTGAACTCAGGGAAAAAACATGACTAGAAGATTCAACGTGCCTCCACGTACTTGGAGATAGCATCCGAATACTGCAAAACGTGAGATTGCCATTCTCCGATTAGTAATCACCAAGACATACCGTGTTCAAAATGTGCTCGCGTGACTGGATGACATGGATCGAAACCTCCTCCCGACATAGTTTCGGAAACTGGAGATGGCACAAGAGTACATAAGGAAAGAAAGTGCACGAAGAAAAAAAAAAGAGCACACGTAGTTCGTAATGTCTTCCTGACAAAAATCGTAGATTTCCTGAAAAGGTCCCGTCAGGCCTAAAGAGATGCAAAGGGGACGGAGAGACTGGATACACACTGCGGCTGTCTCAACACCCGTGGGTCCCCCTCCACAAACTACAAAACTTAGTAAACGCTTTCGCTCCTCTGGGGTTGTGGTCGGCAAAGACGCTGCCTCAAAGTTGTCTGAAAGCGATACCCCAATAAATTATGACGAGTCTAGTATAGATCAACCTACCCATGATCCGGCGTCGAATGGCCTGTGCGTCCGATATGGTCTTCAGCTGGAAACAGTGCTCTAATCCGGGTACACCGTGCGTGTTAGAGACGGAGCCAACTGCGATGATCAGTTTGTCATAGCTAGAGATTCAAAGAGGTAACTGGGGCTCTGTAGGGACTTGAAGGACCTAGACTTACGGCACATATATTCTTTGAACGTTCCCGTCAGGACCGGCTGTTTCGATTTCCAGTAGCCGCTCAGACATCACCAAATCGGCAGCCTTTCCGCAAATCATTTGACCACGGAGTCGAGCAATGATTTTGCGTATCGGCTCAACCAGACTGCGTACCTGTACCGTGCCCACGGCAGCAGCTTTGCGACGGAGAAATCAAACAGGTGCAAACAGGCAAATTCTAAGAGACCTTACAAGGTAGGAGAGGAGTGAACGTATTGAACGTTTCCGGGGTAATGACGGTCACATGGTAGTCACCCAACGATAGGTTTTGTAGGACCGAAATGGCCTTGGTCAAAGTTGTTGAGTAACGAATGGGCCGAGAGTGCATAGAATCTCACCCCCCATCCCCCCCCGACAATGACGAGTTTGGGCTTCTCGTTCAGTTCTCTGAACTCTTCGTCTTCTTCGTCCGCGAGAAGTGCATTCACCACGGGCAAATTTTTCGGGCCACCACGCTCAGGGTGTAGGGCTAGGGGAGATACGGGAACGCGTTCGATGTGCTTGTCCGTGTACGTGAATGCATCATGTATGAAGATGGCCGTTCCAAGGGCGATCACGCCAGCTGTTGCAGATAGCGCAAGATAGACGGTGTACTTTGCAAAGAGAAAGGAACGGCGGAGGAAACGAGATCCGAGACGCAGCTCTATGGGAATGACAGGCCTTGTGTGCTCTGGTGGTGACTTAGTTGCAAACGAACGCGTGAGGCATGGAACTTGTCGTAGAACGAGCGATATGTGGACTGCCCTAGAATGAGTTGTGAGGCTGCGGACGGCCTTGAGAGGTCGCAAGGTCTGCGAGACTTTGAGCATGATTATTGGAAGGACGGTGGCTTACAAGGGAAGTCGTGCTCAGTGGTTGGCTGCGGGTGGAGTACCGGGGACGTTGCTCGTCGGAGAGTGCAATCGTGCTGAGCACTGGCCAACACGACGACAGTCCAAGTTGGCAGAGGCACGATACCAACGTCGCAGAGTGTGGATCAAATCCAAGTACTCACAAATCAAATTGCTACGATACGTTACAGTGGAGGATATAAATTGCCAACAAATGCAATAACAAATATACCGTACGCTTGCCACTAGTGATAACAGGAAGGGCATGAGGGGGTGCCGCCAACCGTTCAAAACGATCGGATCTCGGTATCAAGTCCTACGCTAGACTTGTACCCATATTCCCCCCCGCCGGCAGCCATGCCTGCATCACTAATCGAGGTCGCTTCAAACAGTGCTGTACTGTCTTGAATCGTCGGGATCACCGATAAACTGCAACAAGCTGTTCAAGCTTCTGGACGACTTCAGACATCGTGGGTCGTTCCGCGGGATCGTGAGCCCACATGCATTCGATGAGTCCAACAACTTCCGGACAATACTGCTTCCGTAGTCCGCTCACAGAGGGTCTGTAGCACGCAAGCTCTTAGTGATTCACCAAGAATATCACAACGTAGAAACCGACCTTTGTCGCTTGGCACCTACCGTTTCATAAATGGCATGTTCGTTCATTCCCTTTTGGACACGTTCAACTACATACCTCCCGGTAGGTGGACAAGATGCCTACCTCCCACGGAAACCTCTTAGTCGGCAAATGCCACTGGACCATCTCCCAGAAAACCATCGCACAGGAAAATACATCGGCTTTGTGGTTGTACTTGGGATGGGCGTGCCAAAGTTCCGGGGCTTGCCAATTCACCGTGCCGACAACACTTCGAACCATCGATCGTGTCGATTGCTTGACTTTTGCTAGCCCGAAGTCCGCAATCTTGGCAGCACCGCGAGAGGTGATGAGGATATTCGAGGATTTGCAATCCCTGTGAATAATGGAAGGCTTGCGCGTGTGAAGATATTCCAGTCCATAGGCGACATCAAGCATCATGCTGAGCTATCAATGATCCTTTCAGACGTGTTAAACACAAGACAAGAGGTGAACACGTACAACTTTATATAGCGATGGTGCGGGGACATTCCGGATGTAGTCAAACAAATCACCATTAGAACACAGCTCGCTAACAATCATCACTGGCGTTTCGCGCGTATTCTCCGGTATACTGACGCCAAGCTGCAACAGTGACTCAACATCGAGCGTAATGAAATAAGGGAAACACTCACGAAGCGCACGATGTTCGGATGGTCAAATCCTCCAAGTAGCTTAAGCTCTTTGATATCCACTACCACAGTGATCAGTAGGAGCTCAGTCGAGACACGATGATCACAAACTTGAACTGAGTTGATCCCGGAATTCAGCTATTGCAACCCGTCTACCTTTAAACTTCCCAATGTAGACATCCTTAAAACCACCACTCCCAATCTTTTCTAACTTCGTTAATTTATCTGGGGGTATCTCACGATCTTCAAGTCCTAAACTTTCCAGGTCGAGTTCTAGCTCTGGTTCCGGTTGATTCTGTTGTTCACTCGATATTGGTGGTGTACAAGGCTCGTTCTGATGGACCCGGTGTGGACGTGTGAGTATAGGCGGAGTAGTGCTATAGCTGCGACTGTTTGTCCTGCGACGACCGCCACGAATCCGAATCGTCGAGGGAGGCCGCACCGTACCCGTTGAAGATGGCGAGGAGAACCCATTCGTGTGGCGATCGCGCCACTGCAGTAGAGACTGCGCAAGCTGAGGCTTCGTACCAGCTACGTCGAGGTCACGAGTCTCGCAGAGGCGAACCAGGTCATCACGGCGGAGGCGTATTAGTGTCTTCTTGGTAGCGAGCGTAAGATCAACTTCATTGACCGTCAGCATGCTGAACCTGTAGGGTGACGATTACCTACAATCTTCTTCCTCCATGGCCTCATCAGTATCGGCATCCTCTGCGCTGTCACCGTCAGCATCAACTGATTCGAGTTCCAGGTCAACCTCTTGGTCATCTGGTTCCTCATCATCCCCGCTGAGATCATCCCCACCTAGGACTTTCCCACTCCGCAGCTTCCGAGGCGTTGGCTCCACGGGACAAGAAGAATTGTCCACATAAACATCTTCATCATCATAAAGACCCTCAGTGTCTTCGTCGTCTGCTTCCTCGACTACGTCCTCCTTGACCCGGTCCTCTTCTTCCTCGTCATCTCCTTCACTACCATCATCTGTTGGTGGCGTATGTGTCTGCATCCTCCGAGGTCGCAAGCGTCGTTTAACAGGCGTGCGCCGACCGCTCCATGGCGGTGGGGAAGGGGAAGGAGATGAAATAAGTTCATCGACCTCTTCCTCATCATCCATGGATAAATTGTCCCCCATTTCGCACTCTTCTTGTTCTATAGCACCCTTGCATCTTGCTCTTTGTCTCGGAGTCATGTCCTGATCGTGGACAGAGGCATTATCGTTAATCTTGTCTCTACTACGGAGTCGACGAGGGCTACATGAAGTAGCTGCGATCTTTGCCTCCAATTCGGCGAGGTCAGTTAGTTCACTTTCGTCGCTGGATGCTGGAAGAGGCCGTGCTTGAATGTCTTCACTAAACTCGACTTGTCTAAACCTGGATTTGGCTTTCTGCAGGACAATCCGTGACGAAGGATGGTCATCAGAACCTTTACGAGTACGGAGGCGTGTGGCAGGTGGCGATGGGAGAAGATTGGAAGATGCCATCGTTGGAGAAGATCGACTCGAAGTCAAACGTGTATTTCGTCGTCTATCAAAGTTGGTCGGATGGTCGGTTAGGAGCAGCAACGCCAGAGCATACTAACCTGGTAATAACCTCGAGTTCCACCTTATGCTCCGGAACTACACTTAGTTCAACAGAACACGAGTGTGTGTTGAACCGGCCTAGAGACAGACTACGCGTCTTCAGGGTACGCGTAGTTATCTGACTCATACCATTAACAGTTACGCGTCTTCTAAGACTAGGAGCTGTTGTGTACTTGGTGCCAACATCTGTCTCCTCATCACCGGCAATGTTCCCGTCATCAGACGAAAAATCACTGGAATTGCCATCTCCTCTTCCTGGAGGAGAAGAAGGAGGAAGTGATGCAACGTCGTCGCGCGCAGAGATAATAGCATCGACCAATTCGGGTTTTGTAAGAGACTCTGTATCATCCGAGAGACCAGCGGCGATATAAAGGCGAACGAGTTCATCCTTGCGCAACCGTAAAAGCTGCCTGGTGGACGCTTCATCGATAAGAAATTCATCCGCTATTTTCACTATAAGCGTCAGATAGTGACGAGTGCGAGTGCGACTCACATGACTCTTGATCGCTGTCTGCCTCAGAGTCACTCGACCCATTCCACCGATGATGCGCGTCGACATCCATCGAAATTGCCTCATCGTCAATTCCAGAGTCTATTGTAACCGCCCTTCGTCTTTTGGGTCGCCCGGACCCGCGCATTGGACGTCCATTTGCATGTGCATTCTCGTTGGCGGAGGTGACGCGTTTTCTCTTGGAACCAACGAGTACATCGAAATTCTGACTTACATCGCGCATGCTATTTTTTTGTAGGAGGTATTGGCGATTAGGTAATCTGCGCAGATTTGGCTGCAAAGTGGCAAGAATAGGGCGAACAGAGACAGTATCTGAAGAGGAGGGTGCGGACGCGCGCGAGGCGTGGGAACCAATGGTTGACCTCTGGAACCTATGAACGAAAGCAAGAGCGCGTCTTGCAGCGGACGAATGGCGAAGAGAGGACTTTGTTTTCCGATGATGACTACTTGATGGCGAGGACGAGAGCCTGTGTGGCGAACGACGTTGAGCCATACCAAGAACGGGGACGATGAAGACGGTCGAGTTCTGGACTGGTTCACAGGCGACTCGCGTCGACGTTTGGCCGACGTTTATCCAAGTCGACGAAGACAACTACTCTTGGGAACGCTTTCTGGTCCTCGTCGCTGGCGCCGTGGAGGTCGTCGTCGTGATCCTGGAGTCGTCGCTGTAGACTTCAATGTTCGATTTGTTTGGTCTCTATTTGTCCTCCTCTTATTGCCACGTTAAAAACAAGCACAAGCAAATCGGTGGCGTGGACGACAATTCTCTCGAAAGTTCTCACGGAAATTTTGCACGGAAAGAGGTCAGGAAGGGAAATATTGCATGTCACGGCGTCATCTACTGATGACTCTATACATTGGCTTCTCACTTCTTCCTTCTGTCTCCACCCCATCCACGATGTTGCTCAAGTTTTCCAAGTCGGACGTCCTAGACTCATCTCTCATATACCCAGAGACTGGTTCCCTCGGCTTTACCATCCTTACGCGCCCGCATTTTATTCACGCGGGAGAAAAGGATTCTGACACGGAGAGCGAGAGTGAGGCCACTGTGACTCGGAAGACCATCGTTATCGATAAATGCGGCGCTATCGCGGCAGAAATAGGATGGAACGGACGACGACCTGTAGAGCTCACCATCGGCAAGGAAAAGGTCACAGTCAAAGAAATGTTTGGATCTCAGGGTGCTATCTTATCGTGGGTTCCCCTTGTATCTCTCCATACCTTTTCCGATGCTAAATGCTCTTCTAGGCACAATGTTCTCGGACTCCCTGCGCGCTTTGACACTGATTTCTTCTGGTTGGTTGGACCAGATGGACTCACGGTAAGCGAAACTTCACAAGTCTGTGAGCCAAACGATCTCAACAATAGATAGCTCCTGGACTACGGTTCCAATCAAATCAAAGGGCAATTTCATTTGAACAGTCTTCGCGTCGGCGAACATTTTATCACCACGCCAATATCAGGTCTCGGTCATCATTATCTCGAATTTGAGCTGCATCCACTAGCGTCAATAGCAGAACTCATAGGTAAATAGCTTTCGCTTCAACGGCTTATTGGACCCCACTCAATATACCGCAGTTACCTTCATACTCATGGAAGTACTGCGGCGAGGAAAATTCAGTCAACATCCAGATACATTTGATCGACCAAAACTTTGGCGAAATTCACCATTGGCCAGTCTCGGCAAGCGAATAAGACGCGGAACGATATGAGGGACAACTCGAGTGAGATTAGTGGACGTGTATGGGATGTTATAAACGTTTATCTACACTTATTCATGCGTCTCCTTCATTGTAACTTGTGAGTAATTTGTGGTCATACTAACTTGTACTGTATCAGCTGTTTCGCTGTGTAAGATGGGACCCTCTTCCCATATTTGGTGGCGGAGTCTGAACCATGCCAACGATATGGTTTTTCCTCCAAACGTAGAATACTGCGGATTCAAGGGATCAGTTGGCCAATCAGAGCCTCCGTAGGCCTCGCTAAGCTGCAGTAGCCTTCAAAAGTGCAACGTAACAAGTGCGCTTTTGCAGACGACTGCTTTACAACTCTGGTTATGCGACGGTGTTCGTGCCAAAGTCAAGTAACACTTCCTGTCTACTCGTACACGTTCTCTACCTTATACATGTTGCTTCCTGGCACGGGCGATACTCCATCCTCTCCATACAACCGGTCTACACCATACATCCTTGACGTGGATTGAAAACCAGGTCCTGATGGGGCCACGGCAAGACTACGAGTTTCAGTGACCACGACGCCCTGGCCCGCCTTGCTCGCTACACCAGCTGCACGTCCATCCGGAATCCTGATGAATTCCTGTTTTCCGTCTCCTGTGCCCCCGTCCAAGATGTAATATCCTTTTCTCTCGAATTGTATAATATCACCCGCGTTAAGAGTTTTCACGTTTGCGTCTGCTAACGCTTCTTCGCGAAACTCGGTTACGGGTGGGACGAAGTCTTTCACATCGTCCTCTTCCTCAAGCTTCTTTTTGGTAATTAGGTAGTCGTAGTCTAGAAGGGTGACTTCGACTAGTGGGTGGGCCTCCGTAGGCTGGGCGAGCCAAGTTATTTTCTTTTTCGTTTTGCGGAAGTCGCCACCGAGGTTCAGCTCCATAACGAGGGCGATCACTTGACCGTCTTTTCCAATCGCTTTCGAACGTACGAAGGCGTTACCCCAGTCCATTAGGGTGATCTGATAGTGCGTGTTAATCAAGATCAACTTGTAAATCGAGATAAACTCGCCTCCTCGTGGTCCTCGAACAAATTAGCATCCTCCTGCTCGACCAAGATCGTGGATGAGTAGACTGTTTGCTTCTCGCCGATCTCTGGATTCTTCTTATGGAGTGGCTGTGACTTAACCTCGAATCCGGTGGGACCACCGCTGATGGTTACAGGTACGCTGGAACAGCCCAATATATCATTTTTCAAAAGCCTTGTCCAATTGTGTGGTAGCGTACCATTTCTCCTTGAGAACTGCCCAAAACCGAGGAGCAACCGGATCTATTATCTTCTTGTTGAGAGCCCAGATGGAGTCCCACTCAAGATAAACGATGGACTGTGAGGGCCCTTGGGAAAGCATAAATTGCCTCAGTGCTTCTACTGTCATGCCACGGCGACGAATCCCTGTATTGAAAGTGAATATGATCAATAGACGGATTCCGTCACTCTGACCTCGAATGGTAGGAAACCGTGGGTCATCCCACCCCCTGACGATCTCGTTCTCAACGAACCATTGCAGTTTCCGCTTAGATATCAGAGTATAAACGAAATTCAGCCGGCTGGAAACAGTAGTGAGATTGACAGACGATGGCACATAGAAGAAATTTCCGCGCCTGAAGTCCCAGATAGCGGCAGCGCGCAGACCCAATGCCTCGGTCATCCAGTAATATTGAGCATTTCTCTCGCGATACTCCATAGTTCTCAGCGCATGACTGACACCCTCGAGTGAATCGAGGACGGGACATGCAAAGTCGTAAGTGGGATAGATCGTCCACTTCTTGCTATATAATAGAGTAAATACATACACATGCAGCGGGGATGCACGAAATAACCCACCCTGTACGGTGATGAGGATTGACGTTGCATCGGTATATAACTGGATCACGGAGGGTTTTATTTTGATTGTCGGCACTGATTTTTGCACGAAGACACCACCGGAGACCCTCTGGCGTGCCAGATTTCATTTCTGCAAAATGTTTCAAGTTGTCCTCGACTGAGTCATCGCGGTGTGCCGAAGCAATTCCCTTTCCCCGTTCTTCCCGCATCTACCCGAATGTTAGCGGCAACGAGAAATAGTACATAAAGTTCGCACTTGAGCTTGTTCGGTGTCGTCAGTATATGCCTTGCCGACCTTGATCAATTTGATCGCAAGTCCGTAGATCTGGTCAAAGTAATCCGATGTGTGGCTTATGATATCTGCTTTAATACTCATCAAATCTAAATCTTCTAGGATAGTCTGCTCAAACTCAGTCTAATTGAAAGTCAGCCGCAAGCAATCAGGTCGTGTAAACACGTACCCTCTCTTTGGTCGGATTCGTGTCATCAAATCGGACGATCATCTTTCCTTTGTACATTTGTGCAAAGTACTGGTTTAATATCGCAGCTTTAGCATGACCAATGTGCAAGTACCCGCTGGGCTCTGGAGGAAAGCGTGTCACGACCTCGCCTTCTTTGGCATTCTGAAGACCCAAGGAAAAGCTTGCGGCAGTTTTTGTGCCGCGCGCCTTGTTTGACTTGGCCGCTGCAATAGTAGCCAGAGTGGCTTGCGTAGATTCGAGGCATTCCAAGTGTGAAAACCACCGCAAGGCATGAACGTGTTGTCCATTTTTTAGCAGACCCAACACCTTGATAGATGCTGACGGAGGGGAATTAGAACACCCATGACAATAATGTAGGGGTCACGTACCTCTGATAATTCCCCAGAGCATCCAATCTGCTACCGTGATTTCATGACTGATGAGGAAAGTACGATATGCGAGGTGATCATCCAACGAGTCAAGAGCACTGAGGATTTCGGGAACTGCAGTTATCATGGGCAGAACTTTAGCTAACGGAAAGTACGTTGACAACTGGCAGCATGATCAGCTCAGAGAGACATCGGAAAGATACCAGTCGACCTCTGTATTCTCCCCATCTAGGCCTGCGATCCTGACCAGGGCAGTGACTATCTCCTCTTCAGTAGTATATTCATCACCATCTAGAACAAGTGCAACTCCTGTCGCCGTCTCGTCGAAGTTGATCTCGGCCTTTTGGGTGTATGTTGCAACTGCGAGGGCAGCGTACGGAAAGGGGGATGTCTTTGTAGACAGTGTCAATGACATTCTGATGCACACCCGTCTTTGTGGTACTGGGCGCCGATCCTACTTTTGCAATAGTCTTTGTGTGGACACTGAGCAGAGTGAACTGGGCAAAGGGACTTGTGGCTACCCAGGTGGACTATTTATTTAATTACTTGATATGACAAGCTCACTCAGCATCAGCAAGTTTACACATGTCTTATTTAGGTTATTTGTTTAAAATGGCCTACACCAAAAAGCAAAATTTAGAATGTCAAATTTTTATTGGTCTTTATCATGATCAGAGAGCATTATAGATGAATACTTGAACATTTTCAGTTGATTAGATATCTTTAACCCTGGCATGATATGCAAAATACACAACAAATACACATGGAAATTTTGCTTAGCTTTGGTGGAATAAAATGTAATACATATCCTTGGCTATAATATTACCCCTTGGGTCATGTGATCTGGTCCAGTGGCTGTAGACCTATGCAAATTTTAAAACAATGGCATTATTGTAATAGCTTTTTTTAAACTTTTACAATAAGTAAGATATTTGATATAAATCAGTACTTTATACTGAGTTTCTAGAGTGGCTCAAGAAGGACAAGAAGGCCTGTGCACAAATTACAGTAACTCTAAAGAACAAACCCCTTAGTGGAGTACTTTATGCTACAATAGTGCAGATAGTCTGGCAAAAGTTGAGTAAGTACTACAAAGGAAAAGAAAAATGGTCAATCATTTACCTGATCAACAAAATATTTGTTATAATACATTTTTCGCATTTTTGAATCATATAACTTTATCTTACAGTGACTTCAAAAACTGGCCCAATATCTAACCCAAATCCAGTGTGTGAAGTGCACTGCAATCACATGGACAGATGACACTTTGCTTCAGTAAGCAATAATGTAGTATGAATGCTGAGCTACAACATTGCCCTCTAGATCATGTAATATGAACAATGTCCTGCAGAGATATGACCTTTACAATATGAGAGTGTTATTGGGCTGGTTTTTGTACCTTTTATTTGAAGAGTATTATTAGTACTTGGAAGAGCCTTTTTTTGCCTTGAGTACTGCCTAAGCCCTTCTAGGCATGCTATCAATTAATTTCTGACACTCTGCAGCTGATATTCACTTCCCCTTCACCCAATTTCTATTTCATAACTATTTCATACCTTTAAAAGGGATTTTATACACAGCAAGTCTCTTTCACTGGAGATATCCAATGGAGGTTATGTCAGGAGACTTTGCAGACCATATAGTCATAAAATCCTACCTTGCAGCCACTTTTTGATTTTTTTTGCAGGTATATTTGGGTTTATTATTCTATTAAAAGATAGTATTAGAAGGATTGAGACCATAATACTGAATGTTTTCTGGCAGTTTATTCTTCAGAATTTGACAGTAAAGATCTACATTCATCCTATCATCTGTCTTGATAGCATAGCCAATGTTCTTCCAAGTTATATAGCTTCAAACCATCAAAGAAACATTTTCTTCTTTTATTAAGATATTGGGGAGTCTACTAAGACATTGCATATACTCACAAAGACTGGACTATAGAGGATTGATATAATCTGATAAGATTCAAAATAAATTGCCTGAGTTTAAATGGATGTGGAAAAAGTCACTTGAGAGGCTTAATGATAGGCTGGCAGAGAATATCATTAAGCATGATGAAGGCTCTGTGGTAATTTGGAGCTGTATGTCTTGAAAGAGAATTAGTTATGCTTTCAAGACAGATAGTAGGATAAATGGAGATCTTTATTGTCAAATTCTGAAGAATGAACTGCCAGAAAGCATTCAGTATCATGGTTTCAATTCTTTTAACACTATCTTTTAGTAGGATAATGAATCCAAACATATCTGCAAAAAGGTCAGAAAGTGGCTGCAAGGTAGGATTTCATGGCTATATGGCCTGCAGAGTCTCCTGACATAATCTCCATTGAATATTTCCAGTGAAAGAGACTTGCTGTATATAAAACCCCTCTTAAGGATATGAAACAGTTATGAAATAGGAATTGGATGGAATGGAAGTGAATATTAGCTGCAGAGTGTTAGAAATTGATTGATAGCATGCCTAGGAGAGCTTAGGCAGTACTCAAGACAAAATGAGGCTTTCTGAAATACTAATAATACTCTTTAAATGAAAAGTACAAAAACCAGCCCAATGATACTCTTATATTGTAAAGATCATATATTTGCAGGACATTGTTTATATCACATGATCTAGGGAGAAATGTTATAGCTTAGAGCCCATACTATAATATTGCTTACTGAAGCAAAGTGACATCTGTCCATGTGATTGCAGTGCACTTTGTGCACCAGATTTGGGTTAGGTATTGGGCCAGTTTTTGAAGTTACTATATAGTAACTCAAAAAATTGATCCAATATTCAGCACTTTTTCAATGTTTATAGAATAACTCCACAACAAAAACAAAAACAGCTAAAGTGTAAGTTGATGACTAATAGTAATCAATCAGGGCTACATGACAATACCTGAATTATATAATTTCAATCAAAATTGATCAAGATATGAATAATTTAAAACAGGGACTTATTGGATTAATTATTTTGCTATGTAACAGAAATGCATAAACTATATATTTTAGTACTTTGTATGGCCTCCCTTGGCCTTTATCACTGCTTCCAACCTTCTGGGCATACTCTCAATCAAATTCTGACATACCTCTAATAAAATATTAATTCATACTTTCTCCACTCTTTCCCACAACTTCCAGATTCCTTTTGGTGTTCTTTTATAATTGGCCAGCTCCTTCTTGAGATGAACCCATTGATGTTCAATAGAACTGATATCTGGAGACTGTGCAGGCTAGTCTAGAAGAAAGATGTTGTTGTCTTCTATGCATTTCTGGGCCTTTTTTGAAGTATGTTTTGAATTATTGTTCTGCTGAAAAATCATCACCTCTTTAGGAATTCCACTTTCCTCCAGGCTAGGCAGCATGTGGTCCTCCAAAATGGACACATACTAATTAGCATCCATTCTTCCCTTAACCTCTGTAAGGTGCCCTACTTTATTCTATCCCATACATCTCCATACCATAATGTTTCCACCTCCATGTTTAACTGTTTCTTGTACCTTTCTCTGAATCAATCTCTCTTTCTTCTTTTTTCAGATCCACTGTCTTTTATTTGATTCAAATCTGTTGATTTTAGTCTTATCTGACCAAACTACCCTTTTTCAATTATTATATGCCAATAATTCACATGCACAATAGTTATGTGATAAATCATATGATCATGAGACTCCTATGCCATACAAGAATAAATCCTAGACTATGGTCAGTTTTTATTCAGAGTATTCCTTGCTAAAGGGTTAGTATAGGATTAGTCAGCTATTTTAGATAATGATTATTTCCTGATTATATCTAGATGACATCTGATCTTGGATCTGATCTGTGACAGAGATTCAGATGGAATCTTTTTAGCCTTAAAGCTAAGGTGTTATCTTAATTTCTGCTAATCCTAATACTTCTCTTCTGTACTTAGTATTCTTTTTCATTCTATCCCTTGATATTGTCATATCCTGGACCTCCGACCCAAATTCTGACCCCATTCCGACCCAGCTTACAATTGGTCTTCACATTTATCTTTTCCAGCTACACATGTGCACTCCTGCCCCTTAGCATTAAATGCTCCCCTGATCTTCTGCTTCCACTCTGCCTATCCCGCTTCCAGTCTATCTCTGCTCCAGTTAAGTACTACCCTAGTTCCCCTTTGTCATCTCCAGACCTTTCCACTATAACTTCGTTACTGTTCCCAGTCAGCCACCATTACCATTATTGTTACTATTCCTGTTCCATTCCTGTTCCTTGCTCTCTCCTGTTTCATCCTGTCACCTTTTAGTTTCAGTCTGACATGATTGGACATTGTCTTCTTGACATCTTCATTTGTTTCCTAGATACCTAGACATCTGCTTCGCTTCTGAGCTTGTACCTGTCTCATTTTGTTACACTCCTAGATAGTTCTGCCTCTCTGAGGTATAAGTACTGTAGTTCTGTATCTTGTACCTTAGTATGAATATCGACAAAAACACCAGAACCCTCTTGTTGTTGTCCTCACACTGCACAAGCCCTTGGGCTCACTCCAACCCTCTAGGTTACCCCAGAATACCTCCAAGACTACATAATATTCTCAAAGGAGTCATAAAGCCTCACCCCCATGACTGGCCTTGTCACCCACCCCAACACCTATGTAAATTGGGACAATGAAGAAGTGCAAGGGTGCATCCCATAAGGTGAAGCTGAGTCCCATTCAACCATTGAAACCCTTCCCAGATTTCCCCAGAATTCTTCAGAGCACCCGGAGTTCTGATCTACCTCCAGTGTCAAGGTTTTCAATTACAAGAGGAACTGGTTAAAAGTATACTCATCTTGGTATAGGTTTTAACAGTCTCTTTAAGAAGGATGGAAAGTTTTAACAGTATATTTGTACTCTCACTTGCACTTCTCTTGCCATCACATAAGGATTGGCCTTCACTGACTCTCAATACTCAACTCTGAACCACCTACATGCTTGGCACTCACAGGTGATCCTTCTGAAATCTCCAGAACTTCATTTTATCCCTTGCATCAGCTGTCAGGATATAAACACCAATGACACCACCATGACCCTGCGCTCTTCTGGGTATTCAACCCCTAAGCTAACCTAGTCCTCATGGCACAAGCTCCTTACAGCCCCTGCTGTTCCGAGTCACTCCAAGCCACTCCAATGCTTCTATGATGTCAGTCACTGGCTCCTGTCGCTCGACAAACATGCACCTAGATTCAACTTTTATCTTCTGTCTCTGGCATTTCCCTATTTCTGACTCTGGGCCCTCCAGAACAGCTGTGATTTCCTACTATCAGACAGCATCACCAGCCCTTATGGATCCTTGAATGCAGCTTAGGTTATGGTCCCCTACCAATGGGCATCATCCCCTCCATTTTTCCTGCTTTTCTCCAGCTTCTGACTCCAGTTCTCTGACACTTTATTGTTGCCTGGTAATTCTTGATGGAAAACCACTTCCCATCACTCTGGACTATTTCAATCACTTTCTTATGCCTAGATCTAGCCACAGCAGTCTAAGCATCTCCCAGCCACTTCCCTGGCCCCATCTTGACAAGTCACTCCAGGATTGCCAATAGGCGATTATCAACCTCTAGCATCAGTTCTCTACTTCTAGGTGACTCATTTCTGGCCATCGGTCCTAGCCTTTTGAGACTCAATCTCCCAAGCACAACAGGTCTATTAAACCTGTACCCATTATCTTTCTGACCTCCAGCACCATCTTCCAGGCATTTTCAATCATTACGACCCCCATTGGGCACCTTGCCCTATTTTGGATTTGGAAGCCCCAACACTCTGACCTTTCCACTCACTTTCACTCTTTCAATTTCACCTCTTCTGCTCAAGCTATCAGATCTCCATGAACACTACAAGACTGTTGGCTTCACTCTGTCAATGCCTAGCATCACCCCCTGCTAAATAGTTTGTGTTCACTGATTCTAGAACACCACTAACTTGCCCACTGTGGTCTGTTGACCCTGGGTATTGAGTAGTACCTTGTCTGTTCACTGGATACCACATGCCAGCATCCTGTGCATCCCCATAGCTCCATACCACTCTGGTCTCAGCTAACTCTGATCTTGAATCACAGCTCTTATTGTCATGCTCTGGTAGTTATGATGCCGTTGCCTAAGAAGATCTCTGTCTGCCTTTGCCCCCCTCCGAACTTGTAGCATTAGACCATTGTTCTTCATTGCCCTTGGCACCTCTGCCACCCACTCCTTATCCTCACAGCCAAGGTACACCCACCTTGCTGAATAACCAGGCTTCAGAAGCACCACCCCTTTTTCCTGCTCTCCACCATGCCCCATGTTTTGTTTTGCACACCAAAAGCCTCTTGCCCCCTCCAGGCACCTCTGTCCTCTTCTGTCTCCTTGGAAGATTCACACTTCCGTCATGACTGTGCTGTGCTTACCATTCCTCCCTGCTTGTAGTTGGTTGAGTGTTGTTTTAGTTTGCTACAGTTCTCTGCTTGGATTCCTTCTAACTGTTGGCAGAATTGTTCTGCATATCTCCGTCTCTTGCCTGGGAAATCCTTGCTCTTCAGCCATGGTTCCTGATGACTCTGTTTCCTGCTCACAGGTAATTCCTTCTGTCCTGAATATTGTCTCAGAACCTGTCTTTCTGTTTTCCCTGGGTATTCTTTCCCAGTAGGCCTTCTGCAGTTCTGTGTCTTCTGGGACTTCTTTTGTTCTATGTCTCCCTTCCTGGGTAATGTTTCTGCTTCTGCATCTTCTGAGAATGCTGCCTCTTTCTTTGGAACCCTTCTGCACCCCTTCATTATTTGCCTTGGGAAGTCCTTGTTTTTCCAGTCTTGTTCCGATGGCTCTGTACCTCTTTGCCTTCTGTTTCCATTCCTTCTGCCCTGCTGTCCAGGACTTGTTCTTTTGTTTTCCCTGGGGTCTCCTTCTCCTTTGGGGATTTTTCTGCTTTTCCACTTTCCCTGGGATCTCCCTGTTCTTGCAACTGTCCTTTGATGGACCTTTCCTTCTGGCCCCCCTCCCATCCTTCCAGATCCTTCTGGACCTCTTCTGCTCCGCCTTGCACTGCCCCTGGTACCTTTCCTGGCTATCTCCTAGTCAACAATAGGATGTCAACCTTGGGGCGGGAATACTATCTAGTGATCACGCTGGGTACTGCTGCTCACATCTAGCAATCTGGTCCCCTTTACTCTTGCACCTAGCAATTTGGTCCCCTTTACTCTTGCCCTTCTCTTCATTCTCCAGTCTCTTCCCGGTCTCTTCTGCCACAGTACCCAGGTCACCTGGTCAACTGTCTATCTTTATGCAATGACCAGATGTGCTCTGCACCGATTGCCCCCTCTGACTACCTTACCACTAGTGCAGTACCTGACTCCTACCTATGTTGACTATACCCAGCCCCAATTGTTTCCGGTTATTTCTGGCTCTCTCTGGAGTAGCCCACCTCCTTTCCCTAGTTACTGCACAAAGATGACGTGCAATTCAACCTGTATACAAACATCTGTTGTGTTTAGGAGGCAAGGCCAGCGAGCTACTCTCAGCAGAACATCCACTCCTCTGAGTCTTCTCTGACCTCCACCATGATATCCTCTGGCTCTGTTTCAGCCCCAAGTTCGGCCACAAAAACCCTCATTCCCTCTCCGGCCCCCTGACCTCCATGCTCCCCCCACTGAGCATCATGATTGCTTACATGAATGCCAGACCCTGCCCTGAGATATTCTTTCTGGCAGCTCTTCTCTGTCTGGATCTTGACCAGGTCATAAAGAAGCCTGTTTTGCTCTCTTAAGTCCTGATGAATCAGCCCACCAACCTCACAGATTGTGTTGGCAACCAATCCATCCCCTGTCATACCAACTCCTTGGGCTGCCTCATTAAGAGTAGTGAGGTTCTGGACTCTTTCTGCCATTCCAACCTATATCCCACCCCTATCTCTTTAGCTAGAGTTTGCTCCCCCTATTTCTGTTGAGGTACCAGCCTTGTATGCCCCGACTTTGTACCTCCTCCTTTCCTGATTCTTGGCCATTATGAGGGCCATTCCATTATTGAGACAGAGAGCGAGCTGGTTATCCGACCAGAAGTAGAGATCTGGGAATCCAGCCATGATAGAGCAGAAAAATGAGTGCCAACTGTTTCCTTGGGACCTTATCTTCCTTAAGCCAACTTTGTGCTAACCCCAACTCTAACCAAATACAGAATCCATTTGCCCTCAATCATCATGCTTAGTTCCCTTTGGAAGTACATGAACCTCCCTCAACCTTGCCCTAGATCTGACCCTTCGAACATTTTTTGGTCGTCATTTGACTATTAGTCTCTAGTCTAATTTCTGATTTTCTCTCCGGATGTTATTCTGAAGCCCCAAAACTCTCCACTTCTATCCTTCATTCCTCTTCAGTTTCCCTGTCCTTATAGCAGAAGTGACCGTTTTTACATTGGGTTTTAATCTTGCCCCTTTGGGAAATTCGGCTATCTCTTCCATCCATTCTTAGCTGTCCATTTGTCCTCCTTATTGCCCATGACTGCCCAAGGTGTCACTTACCTGGTCATGAGATTTCTTTTTGACAGGTTATTACAATTTGTGGGAACCTTACCTTCCAAACTTCCTCTGAATGTTCTCCAAACTTGTTCACTCAAGGCTCAAAGCCTTCACTTCAGAAGACAACTGGAGTAGCTACTACACTACTCTAGTACCATTATGTCTTCCTTATTGTCCATTTCCGACCCCTCCTGGATCCCTGTTCTGAGCTCTGCTACCTCTCCTGCCACCTCTTCCTCTTCGCCATCTTCCAGCCCACTCTCCACATCCTTCCTGCCCACCTTTTATACAGGATCAAGGATATCGACCAGCCACACTAGCAGCCAGTTCTCCCTCTTTATCTTCCACACCACCTGCTCTCCTATCTCCTGTATGGTTGCCACCAGCAGGTGACAGCCCTCTGCCACCTGCTTGGCACCGCCCTCCATTCCCTCTGAGCAAGCCCTCTTTTTGGGCTGCTCCTTCTCCACATCCCTCCAATGCCGCTTCCACATCAGCTTCTCCTCCCCAGGGCATTCATACCTTGCCTTGGCCTCTTGACAGGCCAAGCACGACATAGACTTCCCCATGCCCACCTTGTACTCCATTCCTCTATCCACACACCTCTGGTATGCTGGTGCCTCCTCCACCCTCTGCTTTTCCTTGCCATTGCTGGGCCCTACTTGGGCCTGCACTTGCGCTGCCTGTGATCATCAGTGGCACTACTCACAGAATAACAACTGTGGTATGTACCTTTTCTTGGGCAGCTGTCTCTGCCATCCTCTGGACCCTCTTGGCCTCCTTGGCCTGCCTTCGGGCAGCCTTCTTCGCTGCTTTCCAGGCCTCTTCCACCCTCCTCTGTTCCTCCTCCTTCCTTGCCTTCATGTGCCTCTTGCACTCGGTGTATTTGGTGTTGCCCAATGCCTCATTATTGTCAGTGCACTCCATGATGCGTTCATTGGCCCAGCCCAGGAGATCTTTGAATGAGGCCATATTATTGTAATGAAGGAAGGATGAGCTACCATTGAAGTCCCCATTTTTATTCACAAGCGAGCCAAGAAACTCCACTCTTCCACCCCATTGTAACTGAACAAGGTCACATGCTCATTGCCTCCACAACCCTCCGTTCTACCCCCAGTGTTACCAAAGTGCATGGTCACATGCCCATCTCCACACTATCGCAGATCACATGTCTGTACCCTCCATACCCCGGGCCAATGGCCTTCAAGGGTTCAGGCCTAAGGGGGGGATACTGTCATATCCCGGACCTCTGACCCAAATTCTGACCCCATTCCAACCTGGCTTACAATTGGTCTTCACACCTATTTTCTCCAGCTATGTGTGTGCACTCCTGCCCCTCAGCATTAAATGCTCCCCTGATCTTCCACTCCCACTCTGCCTATCCTGCTTCCAGTCTATTTCTGCTCTAGTTAAGTACTACCCTAGTTTCCCTTTGTCATCTCTGGACCTTCCCACTATAACTCCATTACCATTCCCGGTCAGCCACCATTACCATCATTGTTACTATTCCTATTCTGTTCCTGTTCCTTGCTCTCCCCTGTTTCATCCTGTCACCTTTCAGTTTCAGTCTAACATGATTGGACATTGTCTTCTCGACATCTCCATTCATTTCCTAGATACCTAGACATCTGCTTCACTTCTGAGCTTGCACCTGTCTCATTTCATTACACTCCTAGATAGTTCTGCCTCTCTGAGGTATAAGTACTGTAGTTCTGTATCTTGTACCTCAGTACGAATATCGACAAAAACACCAGAACCCTCTTGTCATCATTCTCACACTGCATGAGCCCTTGGGCTCACTTCAACCCTCCGGGTTACTCCAGAATACCTCCGAGACTACATGATATCCTTAAAGGAGTTGTAAAGTCTCACCCCCATGACTGGCCTTGTCACCCACCCCAACACCTATGTAAATCAGGACAATGGAGAAGTGCAAGGGTGCACCCCATAAGGTGAAGCTGAGTCCTGTTCAACCATTGAAACCCTTCCCAGATTTCCCCAGAATTCTCCAGAGCATCCAGAGTTCTGATCTACCTCCAGTATCAAGGTTTTCAATTACAAGAAGAACTGGTTAAAAGTATACTCATCTTGGTATAGGTTTTAACAGTCTCTTTAAGAAGGATGGAAAGGTTTTAACAAAGGGAGCAGGAGCTTGAGGCACAGTGGGCAGAGAAACTCTTGAACTAATCAAGGATAGCATGAGAGCAAGCTCTAATTACATGAATAGACATAATAGCAGTACTAGCACAAGCAGGAGTTTGAATATACTTATATGATGTGCTTTTATGCTAGTACTGGGTGCCCTGATTTACAGAGGGGTTGGAAACTATTGGAAGTCTGGGATAGGCCATAGGGCCTTTCCAATGAGAGATATAACATCAAGTCATAAAGTAAGTCATGGGACTTAGCATAGGATATGACATCAAGTTGTGAAGCAAAAGAGGGTCAAGAAGAATCATAACATTATGTTATGGTCAATATTCAAACTGAAGTACAAGATACAGAGCTACAGTACTTATACCTCAGAAAGGCAGATTATTTAAGAAGGGAACAAAGATATGAAAGAAGTTGTCTCATAAGCAAAGCAGATGCCAATGCATCCTGGATTCAAATGGAGATGTTAGAGGAGACAACATCAAATAATGTCAAACTGAAAACTAGATGATAACAGGAAGAGGTAAGGCAGAAAGGAACAGGAAGTGAGATTAGAGGAACTATAGAGTTGTATCAGAATGGTATGGAGTTAGCATAGATAAAGTTGTAACCAACATTAGATAGAAAAGGATGGAGATAAAGGGAACTAGGAAATATGCAGCTTAAAGTGTGAAAGCAACCAGAGTTGCACTGGAGACATAGCAGAGTTAATTTATCAGCATGAAATGTGACAGAAATGCAAAAAAAGATAAGTATGAAAAATATGCATTATAACATGAATACTCTTGAAAGCAAAGCCTGAATATAGTAGAGATGGATATCAGTGGCAATAGAGCATGCAGATTAACCAGCATCAAGCTAAGCAAGGATATTGGCTTTTTAATCAGCAAAATTATAATAAGTATTCAGATAAAAAGTATATAAAGTATTTCAATGAAGTTTTTGTTTTCAAATGGTCATATCTGTTATAAATGTAATATTTGCTAGCAGAAGAGTCACATAACAAGCACATGACCATAAGACATCCTTGCCAAAACAAGACAAACCCTAGAATATGGTTAAGTTATTATCAGAGTATTCCCCTTGGGTTTAGGCATAGCTTATAGGGTTGGATCTAGCATCTCAGATAATAAATGCATCTCCCAATCTAATCTCTGATGAATCTGGATCTTGATCTAGATAAGAGTCAGATCTGATTGTGGCAGATCTCTAAATAAGATCTCCTTGGCCTTATGGTAGAGGGTATGGTTTAATCTCTGCTTACTCTAGATCCTTGACTTCCATTCCACACTGTCTCTCCATTCTACACACCACATTTGCATGGCCCATTGGTTATATTCTCAGTAAGCATGCCCTATGCCCTATTCCTTTATTTAGTATTACCCTATGCCCTGGGAATGGTCTGTGCGCATCTGGATTTAGTATAAATAGCAGAGTAGTTCCTTGGTTTCAGCTCCCCAGCCTTAACCACTTTGTTATCTTGTACATCATCTAGTGCCTTGACAATATAGGCATTCCCTCCTAACTTAGTGCTATGGCTCCTCAGGCCTTGCTACCCTGAGTCCATCACATCACCCTTTACTCTATTCCAACCAAATCCAACAATAAAACCAATGCACCCTCTCAAGGCAGACCATTTAGGGTTAGGACAGGTTATTCAGAGATCGACACCATAATACTTGGTTAAGGCTTCACCTTACTTGACCAGGTGTGAGTATTTGTCAATACTCTGAGCTTATTAATATCTTTGAGGTTTCAATGATGAAGAAAGAATTTATATCACCTAGCAAATTGAAGAAATGTCCTACTTTGCACATTGAACACTGACACTGACATCAGACCTGAGCATGTTATAAAAAGGCTACAGACCTAGGCATGTCAGTAAATGGCTTTGGACACAGTGGATGCTGGTTCATAAGAAAGTGAGTAACTTGTCAATACTCCAGGACCACTGGCTGGTATTGTTAGATCTGGGCACATTGTTAAAAGGCCAATCTGGATCTGGGCATATTTTTAAAAGGCCAATATATCCTTTTCCTCCTCTTTGTTTATGGGTGTTGTATAACCCTTTACACTGATACTGAAATCAAAAACAGTGCAGTCACTACAGAATGAGCTCACAGCAAGCAAACCAGAAAATAAAATGAAAAGAAAAAGTATATCATTATTAGGTTCACTAAAGAAGACCTCACTGCCAAAGAACCTCTATAGATGAAGAAAGAGTAGAGACTTTGAATGGAGTCTTAGGCCTCACTGCCATTTGGATTCTGTTCACAGATTGATTATCATTTCAAGGGTTCATCAAATCCTTTGGTCAAATTATTTAGGAGTTTTATGGTATCTCACAACTGTTGGTACTATTGGTCAAGCAGTGAACTGGAAAGTTCTAAAACTAAGACTAGACCAGCTCATGTTAGAAAACTGAGTACACATAGGAAAGTAGACCAAAGAAGCTAGCAGATCTCATTGGAAGACAGTTCAAGGAAGTTGATCAAGGAAGTCTTGGATGAGGAACAATCAAAATAAGACTGAGGACAATCTAGAGAATGTTTGGCTTTTAGATTGAACAGACCACAATGTCTATAAACAAAGATCAAGTGACTGTGATGTTGTTAAATGAAGAAATCATATCTGGAATCAGGTGTCAAGACTAGAAAAGAAGATCAATGGTCATGACTAGATTGGTCAGCCTATAGCAAGTCAAATCATTGCTGGAATTTAGGAGGATATAAGAAGGTTTACTCTGATCAAAGTCAAACATTAACACTTGATAAAGAATCAACAAGAGTCTGAGATGACAGAAAACTATCAGAGTCTTTTAGTAAACAAAATCAGATGAAAGTTGAGGTCACATCTAGGGCCTTGATGAGTAAAAAGAGAGTAGTTGAAATGAGAAACCAGAAGTCTTGAAGTATGCAGACAAAAGGGTTAAAACCCAAGTAGATGCAGAAATGAGCAAGTAAGTTCTGTGGAAAAAGAATTCCAAAGAATCAAAGAAGATCGAGGATAATGATCATCTTGTTAGGATAGATTGGATGATTGAGTCTTGGAGATTGTGTCATATCCTAAACCTCCAACCCAAATTCCAACTCCATTCTGACCCAGCTTACAATTGGTCTTCACACCTAGTAAGCCACTCCAGCTCTCTGATTTCCCTCCAGGCAACTCTGGCCCTCCATCACCATTCCAGTCTCCCCCAGTTATGCATATATGCTTCCTGCCCCTCAGCATTATATGCTCTCCCAGGCTTCTGCTCCCACTCTGCCCCATTCTGCTTCCAGTCTATCTCTGCTCCAGTTAAGTACTACCCTAGTTCCCCTTTGTCATCTCTGGATCATCCTGATATAACTCTGTTACCATTCCTGGTCAGTTACTATTACTATCATTGTTACTATTCCCATTCCGTTCCTGTTCCTTGCTCTTCCCTGTTTCATCCTGTTACCCTTCAGTTTCAGTCTGACATAATTGGACATTGTTTTCCTGACATCTCCATTTATTTCCTAGATATTTAGACATCTGCTTCACTTCTGAGTTTGCACCTGTCTTATTTCATTATACTTCTAGATAGTTCTGCCTCTTTGAGTTATAAGTACTATAGTTCTGTATCTTGTATCTCAGTACAAATATTGACAAAAACACCAGAAAACCCTCTTGTTATTGTCCTCACTCTGCTCAAGCCCTTGGGCTCACTCTGATCCTCCAGGTTACTCTGGAGTACCTCTGAGGCTACACAATATCCTCAAAGGAGTCATAAAGCCTCAACCCCATGACTAGGCTTGACTCTTCTTGTCCTGCCTGTCCCTCCTGTTGAGCATAGAGACAGCCTTATCACCAACCCTGACATTTATGTAAATTGGGACAATGAAGAAGTGCAAGGGTGCACTCCATAAGATGAAGCTGAGTTCCATTTGACCATTGAAATCCTTCCTAGATTTCCCTGGAACTCTCTGGAGCACCCCAGAGTTCTGATCTTCCTCCAGCATCAAGGGTTTCATTAAAAAAAAAGAGACTGGTTAAAAGTATACTTGTCTTGGTATAGATTTTAACAGTCTCTTTTTAGTGGGATGGAAAGTTTTAACAGATTGGAATGATATTTGATGGTTCACTCTTTAAGGATCAAGAGTTTTTATTTGCAGAAATTCAGAAAAGCAAGACCAAGTTGAAGAATCAGTCAGGAGAATTCTAGCAGGAAGTTCAGGTGGTTTATTCCATCAAGCAACCAATTGAAGATTATTAAGAAAAGTCTAGTCACTAGAAGTTACCCCTAAAGAGGAGTTAATGATAAAGGAAGATTTTTAACACTTGGTCAAGCTATTCAGAGAATGCGTGGTGAAGAAAATAGCTAAGCAAAAGGAAAACAAGTATTTAGCCATGGACATGAAGAGAAATGGTTGTATCTGTTAAAACTTTCATCCCACTAAAAAGGAGACTGTTAAAACCTATACTAAGATGAGTATACTTTTAACCAGTTCCTTTTTTAAATGAAACCCTTGACACTAAAGGAAGGTCAGAACTCCAGGGGGCTCTGGAGAGCTCTGGGGAAATCTAGGAAGGGTTTCAATGGTCAAACAGGACTTGGCTTCACCTTATGTGGTGTGCTCTTGCACTTCTCCATTGTCCTGATTTACATAGATGTTGGGGGTTGGTGATAAGGCTGTCTCTATGCTCAACAGGAGGGACAGGCAGGACAAGGAGAGTCAAGCCTAGTCATGGGGGTGAGACCTTGCAACTCCTTCAAGGATATTGCTTGGCCTTGGAGGTACTCCAGAGTAACTCAGAGGATCAGAGTGAGCCCAAGGGCTTGAGCAGAGTGAGGACAATGACAAGAGGGTATTTCTGTTGTTTTTGTCAATATTCATACTGAGGTACAAGATACAAAACTACAGTACTTATACCTTAGCAAGGCAGAACTATCTAGAAGTGTAATGAAATGAGACAAGTGCAAACTCAGAAGTGAAGCAGATGTCTAGATATCTAGGAAACAAATGAAGATGTCAGGAAAGACAATGTCCAATCATGTCAGACTGAAACTGAAGGGTAACAGGATAAAACAGGGGAAAGCAAGGAATAGGAATGGAACAGGAATAGTAACAATAATGGTAATGGTAACTAACCATGAATGGTAACAGAGTTATATCAGGATGGTCCGGAGATGACAAAGGGGAACTAGGGTAGTACTTAACTAGAGCAGAGATAGACTGGAAGTGGAATGGGTGGAGTGGAAGCAGAAGCCCAGGGGAGCATATAATGCTGAGGGGTGGGAAGTGTACATGCATAGCTGGAGAAGACTGGAATGGTAATGAAGGGCCAAAGTTGCCTGGAGGGGAGTCAGAGGGCTGGAGTGGCTTAATAGATGCAAAGACCAATTGTAAGCCAGATTGGAATGGGGTCAGAATTTGGGTTGAAGGTCCAGAATATGACAGTATTTGTGGATACAAAAAGAAACAGATCTGAAGAAAGTCATTTTCAGAGTTGAACAAGCATCAATAGATGAAAGGAGATTTATCTCTGAGTAGAAAATGATTGCAAGGAGTTCAGAAGAATCTGAAACAATTTAAAACTATAAAGGCAGTTCTACATCTGTGTTATCAAAAGTAATTCCAGAAAGAAAATTGACAAGTACAAGTTGAAGAAGATTTGCAGCATTAGATTCTAGTTTGTTTATTGTTACCAGACATCAAAGAGTGAAGAGTATTCAACAAGGAACATCAATAAGTATTTCAACAAAGATTTTAGCAAAGCAATCAAGAGTCTAATCTGGGAAAATATAAAAGTCAATTTATATTATCATCACAGAAGAATGCCAGCTGTCCATTGATTTATTCCCTGCAAGAGAAGATATGGATGAAGTAGCTGCAGAGAGTTTTCTTTATACCCAGGATGAAATGACAATTAGAAGTTATCAGAAAAGATTCAAGATTGTAATGCAAAAGATCAGACCATAATGTCTTTAAACTATTTGTTTCAGAGTACAGATGAGAAGAAAGGTTAAGTAAGCAAAAGCTAATGATGGTGCAGTTAGTCTCCATATGGGAGCAGTTAGTCATCTAGGTGAGTAACTGAATGATTTAGTATTTGAGT
>JBBPKN010000748.1:0-29687 GCA_038089275.1 Pulveroboletus cf. rosaemariae
AGACAATGGGACATCTATCCCAGTGCAGGAAATGGCAACTATGCCCTCATCAATCCACATAACTTCTGGCCCATGTTCATGCAGAAACAACTTGCTGCATCTCTCTGGGCTTTCTTCCTAGCATTTCCAGTCTTCTGGTCCACATCCCTCTTTAACATAGAAATCCTCCATTGTGACATCATCTTGGCACTCCCTTCTGACTCTACTGCCTCTATCCACTGTTCTGGTATCCTCCTGTCTGACTCTCATTGGTCTAGAGACCCAGGAGGTTTCTTGCATTTGGACAACCACATCTATGTCCCCAATGCTTCCAACCTTCAACTCTGGGTCCTCTGCTACAAGCACAACCACCCCTTATCTGGACACTTCAGTCAGAATCAGACACTGGAGCTCATTTGCTGAGAGTATACCTGGCCTGGCATTTGAGCATTCATCAAAGAATACATTTCTTCATGTACAGCTTGCACCTGTGCTAAGGTACCCTGTCACAAACCCTATGGTTTCCTTAAGCAGCTCCCCATTCCAGAAAAGCCATGGAATTCCATCTCTATGGATTTCATTGAATAGCTCCCAGCTTCCTCTGATTACTCCACCATCCTTGTTATGGTAGATTGTCTATCAAAGCAGTGCATCTTCATTTCTACAGATGACAAGGTGACCTCTTCAGAGCTTGCTAAACTCCTTTTACTCCATGTGTTTTCCAAACATGGAGTTCCCTCCCACATCACCTCTGATCGAGATTCCGAGTTTGTTTCCCATTTCTTCCGTTCTCTGGGTCAAGCCCTCAATATCCATCTCCACTTCACCTCTGGGTATTATCTGGAGGGTAACAGTCAAACCAAGTGAATAAACCAAACCCTGGAGCAGTATCTACACATTTATTGCAACTATCAGCAGGACAACTGGTCCAAACTCCTGCCCCTTGCAGAGTTCACTTATAACAATGCCCCTAATGCTACCACAGGTGTTTCCCCTTTCTTCATAAACAAGGGCTACCATCTGAACATCTCCATGCACCCGGAATGCAATCTCACCTCCACCTGAGCTCAAGAATACACCATAGATCTTGACTCTCTTCACACCTTCCTTTATGAAGAAGTAGCTGCCACCCAAGTCAGATACCAAGGACCTGCAGATGCCTGATGATCTTCAGCACCAGACTTTAAAGTAGGTGACCAGATATTCATCAAGGCTAAGTACTTTAGGACTACAAGGCCTTTCAAGAAACTCACCAAAAAGAACTTAGGTCCTTATTCCATTATTACTCAGGCGGGCTCACTGTCCTTTACACTCCATCTCCTGAAGAACATGAAGTCCATTCATCTAGTCTTTCATGTTTCTCAACTTAAACCCTCTGTCCCCAATGTGATCCCAGATTACATGCAACCACCTCCACCCCCAGTTGAGATCAATGGTGAACTGGAGTTTGAGATTTCCAAAATCCTAGACTCAAAGATAGATCATAGACAAAGGAACTGCAAATTACTATATTTGGTTAAGTGATTAGATTATGAGGATACTGATGAAGAGTCCTTATGGCTCCTTGCCACTGAATTAGGGCATGCTTCAGAGATCATTGAGGAGTTTCATCTCCATTACCCAGACAAACCTGGGCCATCTTATGATTAACCAACTGTAGTGGATCTAGTGATCTAATCACAAGACCCTCTACCTATTTTAAGATTGTCTTTTCAATCTCCTTGTCTACCATGGAAATTTTGCCAACCTTCACACACAGTTCCAACAGCTCTGCTGCCACCTCATCCTTGCTCCTCAAACTCCCAGCTTCTCCAGTTTCCCCCGCCTGTGCTGTTCCCAATGCATCAACCAGCTGCTCCAGCAGCTGGTTCTTGTGTTTGGCCTCTCACTGTATCTTCCAGCCTACCTCCCTTATTGACACCCCCATTAGGCAACAGCCCTCAGCCACCTGCTAAAGACCCTCCTCTGTCTCCTCTGAGTCTGCCCTGCTATTGGATACCCCCTCCTCTCCCACCTTCTGTCTCTGCCTCCTCTTTGGCTTCTCCTGGCCAGGGTGTATACACCTTACCTTTGCCTCTATACAGGCAAGGCATGATGTCAACTTGCCTGGGCCCACCTGGCACCCCAGTTCCCAGTCATTGCACCTCTGGCACCCCAGTCCCTCTTCTGCTCTCCTCTTGCCATTGCCATTACTTGACCCCACCTCCTGGGCTTGGCAAAGCTCCTCCACCTAAGCTAGTGTTAGAGTGCAAGGTCCAGACCCCATTTCCAATACTCACCCATTCTGGACTGCTGCCACTGCTTTCCAAGCCTCCTTTGCTTTCTTTCAAGCCTCCTCCTCTCTTTTCACTTTTCCCCACTGCTTCCACTTGGTGTACTTTGCATCACCAAGCTCCTCTTCATCTTTGATGTGCTTCTCCAGGTGCTCATCAGACCAGGTGTGAATATCGGTGAAGGAAAACATGATAAGGGATACTAGGGTGGAAGTCTCTGGAGTGGTATTTGCTTTTATGGTTTTCTAGCCAGCTAAAGCCCAATGTCTGCTCCACTCACTTATTCATCAAGAGCATGTGCTTCACAGCCTTCAGGGGTTCAGGTCTTAAGAGGGGAATACTGTCATATCCTGTGCCAATGGGTCAACTCTGCTATGTCTCCAATGCAACTCTGGTTGCTTCTACACTTTAAGCTGCATGTTTCCGAGTTCCCTTTACCTCCATCTTCTCCTACCTAATGATTAATTACAAGTTTACCTATATTAACTCTGTACTATTTCAATACAACTCCATTGTTCCTCTGACCTCACTTTCTGTTCCTGTTCCTTTGTGCCATGCTTCTCCCTGTCATCACCTAGTTTCAGTTTGACATTATTCAATGTTGTCTCCTCTGACATCTTCATTCATATCCAGGATGCATTGGCACCTGCTTTGCTTATGAGACAACTCCTTTCATATCTCTGTTCCCTCCTTAGATAATCTATCTCCCTAAGGTATAAGTACTGGAGTTTGGTATCTTGTACTTCAGTTTGAATATCAACCATAATATGATATTACAATCCCTCCCCAGACCCCTTCTGCCTCATGACTTGACATCATACCCTACTCTAAAGTTCCTCAACTTATTTCATGGCTTGATGTCATGCCTCTTGTTGGAAAAAAGCCCTCTGGCCAATCCCAAACCTCTGATAGTATTCCAACCCCTCTATAAATCAGGGCACTTAGTACTAGCATAAGGGTGCACCACATAAGGTGAAGCCAAGCCCTGTCCACTCTGGAGTACATTGAAATGTTTATAACAGTTAGAAAACTAGTATAGCTTTGGCAGACACTGAGTACAAGAACCAAGCATAAGCTAGATTAGAATTGGGTTAAAAGGAGTTAAAGGGTCTATTGCAAAGTGACACTTCAACACCAGTTCTAGTTACATGATCTTATGTAATCATGCACAAGGAATCTCTTATATAGAACTCTAGTCTGTGGTTTATTTCTTTTCTTAGAGTTTATCTTGCAGTGATTATGTAACAGGTCACCTAACATGAATTGTCCCAGGATCTTCTTTGATTATATTCAGATTCTTATTTTCATGAATTTCTCTGGATCTGGATCTAGATCTGAGATATATTTATAACAGATCTCTAGATTGGAGCATATCTATGGCAAAGATTCCTATTCTCATAATATAGTCATGTTTAATTCTGCACTTTCATTCCATTAATATCTGCTTATCTTCATGGCTTTCTGCAAATAGTTAGTCATTTCCTTAGTCATATTCTATATCCAGTTTCTTTTTTAGTAAGAGTTTCCATACTGGTTTATGTAGATTATCTGGTTTATGCACTAGTTTCTGGAATACATAAGGGCAAGAATAGCAAGCTGGATTTTCCCAGTCTTGCTTACTTGAGCTTTGATTTAGTCTTTATATTTAAGGTGCAGATCTTTTTCAGATCCCTGAACTTTATCTCTAGTAGCTTTCCCAAGTGATCTGACAGTTCTATAGTAGCTGGTAATTCTCACTTGCATTCTTGTCTAGTTAGAGCCACTAGTAAAAAAGTTCCAGGTTAGATCTAGGGTTAGAAGCACTTACCAAGGTTAGAATTAGAAAGATCCAGGATTATTATATCCTATGCCAACAAGTTAACTCTGCTTTATTTCTGGTGCAACTCTAAATACTTTTACACTTTAAGCTATATATTTTCTGGTTCTCTTTACCTCTGTTCCTTCATATCTAATGTCAATTACAACTTTATCTACATTAATTCCATACTATTCTAATATAACTTCATAGTTTCTCTAATCTTATTTCCTATTCTTGTTTCTTTCTTTCTTGTCTTTTCCTGTTATTCTTTAGTTTCAGTTTGACATTATTTGACATTGTCTCCCCTAACATCTCCATTTGTATCCAGAATATATTAATATCTGCTTTATCTATGCAATAACTGTTACACTAGGCCCAGGTAGGGACAGGCATAGACCTTGCTGTGGAAGAGGAGAATGAAGCGAACCAAAGGTAAGCTTCAAGACAAGTGGAAGGCGACAAATGAAGTGTTGTGCCTTAGAAGTACCAGCTACACTCCCAGGGGTATGCCAAGATCAGACACTAATGATCCTCTGGATAAGTGCCAGGACACAAGTAGTGGATTCCCAGTATGTAGGTACAAGAAGTAGTGGAGATGCGAGGACTGTGAGGTGATTGCAAGGTAGAAGTAGCATAAGAAAAGAGGAATCAGAAGTATGCTACTTTATAGTACAGCTAATGAGTTGAAGCGGAGATGTAATGAGTAATTATGCTGATGAATGATGAGTAAGGTGTCCATGTAGAAACGGATGGAAAGAGATGGAATAATTATAGTCAGCTGATTAAAGATAGAAGACCTGGGCAAAGGGTGTAACAAGAGAGCAGTCTAGGCAAGGCCAGAACACAAGAAGAGCGGAATCTATAGCAACAAGTGAACAAGAAAGCACCTGATGTGTGAGAAGAGCAGAAGCTAAGACAAGGGAAAGAGAGAAAGGAGAAAGAAAAGAGGAAACATAACATTACCCCCCTGCTAGGGGTAGAGGACTCATGACACCTCAAAAGGTGTCATATGAGGGCCCAGGGGAGCCAGTGATGTTGGCCCAGCCAACCTCGTCAATGACGTCATCACAGAAGTCATTATTGGTGTGATAGGAAGGTGAAGGAAGTGACAGAGCTGCAGGAGGGTGGTGATAGGAGCCCTGGGAGTGGCAGGATCCGTGGGAGTGGTGGAAGGAGTAGGAAGAACCGTGAGAGGAAGTATGGGAGGAACTGCGCAAGGAAGAAAAGGAGGATGAGAAGATAAGTGGGTTAATGACATGTCACTAAGGTGGGCAGCGAGCTTGAGTATGTCCTGGGTGCCAACAGAGGCAGTAGAGACATTGGTATAAGGGACAGTTGATATGAATGTGCCCCAGGCAGCAACAGTGGAAACACGCTTCATGAAGGCGAGGGTGAGAAGGGGGAAGATGGCCATTACTGTGAAGACCAGTCCACCAGGCTTTGTGTCACATCCCATGCCAACAGGTCAACTCCACTTTGTTCTGATACAACTCCAGGTGTTCTTATGCTTTAAGCTGCATGTTTCCTAGTTCCCCTTACCTCCATCATCTCCTACCTCATGATTGACTACAACTTTACCTATACTAACTCTGTATCATTCTGATACAACTCCATTGTTCCTTCAACCTCACTTGCTGTTCCTGTTTCTTTGTGCCACGTTTTTCCCTGTCATCACTTAGTTTCAGTTTGACATTATTCGATGTTGTCTCCTCTGACATCTTTATTCGTATCCAGGATGCATTGGCACCTGCTTCACTTATGAGACAACTCCTTTCATACCTCCATTCCCTCCTTAGATAATCTGTCTCTCTAAGGTATATAAGCACTAGAGTTTGGTATCTTGGACTCCAGTTGGAATATCAACCATAATATAATGCTATGATTTTCCCAGACCCCTTCGGCCTCATGACTTGACATCGTACCCTACCCTGAAGTCCCTCAACTTATTTCACGGCTTGACGTCGTGCCTCTTATTGGGAAAAGCCCTCCAGCCAATCCTGACCCTCCATGTTTCTGACCCCTCCACAAATTGGGGCACTCAGTACTGGCATAAGGGCACACCACATAAGGTGAAGCCAAGCCCCATCTGCTCCAGAGTTATCCAGAGTACCCCTGGATACGTCAAAATGTTTATAATACTTTGGCACATTCAAGCGCAGCAAGCTCATCATCATTGAGGGGAGAGGAAGAAGCAGAGGGTGTGAAAGGGGTATAGCCCTGGGCAGTGGCTAGCTCATGCATATATTGGTCAAGGTCAGTGAGGAACTCGCCCATGTGCATCTAATAGGCCAGAATTTCGATATTAGAAAGGAGTTCGTGGTGAATAGAGGTGATAAGAGCCTGGGCAAGAGAGACACAAGTGTGGGGGATGTAAGCAAGAGCAGATGCTAAGAGGGGAAGACAAAGAAGCTGCATATAAATTTGGTAAATGAGCCAGAGTGGTAAGAACATGTCAAGATGGGACCCAATGGGGATGGCAAGGCGAGAGTCCATGATGTATGTCATGACCTGGTGTGAATAGTCAGTAGAAGAGATGCCCTGATGAAGGGTGTGCATGGAGAGTGGGAGATCAATGCTGAGGATGCCAGTGGATTGGGTGTCAATGGCAGGGGGAGGAACCAGAATGGATGCGACGATGGCTGAACCAATAGAAATAGCAGGGGGTGAGGCTATGAAGTCCTCAGAAGGGAGCTCTGAAGTAAGAGCAGATAGGGGAAAAGAAAAAGTGTCAGTGAGTAAAGACAGAGAAGATATGAGCAACAGCTCATCAGGGATATCTATGACAGGGAGTTGGGATATGGACAGAGGTGGTGTGTTGAGAGGAGTGTTGCAGGAATGGAATCCTTGATCAACAGTGAAAGTCATTGTTTTGAGCAGCAAGTGGTTTTCTTGGTGGGGTGAGAAGGAAGAGGAGTGGATGAGGGGAAGTGGTGAGGGTGGAGGAGTTTATACTTATCCAAAGTGGACTTGGAATGTTTCAAGTTCCATTCTGGTTCCCAGGAGTCATCTTCTGCCAAGTATCCTTTTCATTGGATCAGGAATTGACAGTTACCTGGGGGACCTCGATGTTTTAATATCCACTCCAATTCATATTCCTCCTCACCTTCTATAAGGTCCGGGGGAGGAGCAGGGAAGTTCTTTCCATGAATGTCATTTTTGTGATAGGGCAATAACAGTGACACATGGAAAACAGGGTGGATCTTCCATGTGGATGGAAGGCAAAGGCGATAGGTAATGGGGGAAAGGACTTCCATGATGGTGAAAGGTCCTTCCTGTTTGGGAGAGAGTTTGGCGTGAATGACAGCCTGTTTCAAATTGTGGGCTTCTAACCACACCTTATCTCCCTTGGCAAATGGGGAGAAGTTGGAGCAGATTTGAGATGCCATGGTTTGGCAGGCTAGATCATGGGCCACAAGTGCTTTATCATGTGTAGTGAGAAGTGCTTTGGTGCAGTCAGCGACAGCAGGCATCAGTGATTCATCGATAATAGAAGGAAGGGCACAGGGTTCATATCCCATCATGAGATAGAATGGAGATTGCCCTGTGACAGAGTGGGGGCAACAATTGTGGACAAATTTGGCATGGGTGATGGAGTCAGCCCATCTGGTGGAATTGGAACCACAGTAGATGCAGATGTATGTCTCAATTTCCTGGTTAACTCATTCAATTTCACCATTGGATTGAGGATGATTGTTACGGTGGCAATGTCGGATGAAGTACAATGAGCAAAAACAAACCCAATCAAGGGAAAGGCAAAAGATAATGGAATAAAGGAGTCACTAGTGAGGCCACTTGCAGTAAAGATACAAGTGCTCAAGACTGGGACTTGAGATGTGCTAAAGCTACAGTATTTATACAGTTCAGAATGACACATGGACCAAGACCCTGATGGGAGAATTCCCACAGACCCTGAGGCACCATCAAATGGAAAAGAAGTCACCGTGAGAATAGCCAATCGGCTAAAGAGAAATGGTGCTTCTGAAATGGAAGAAGACGGAAATGAAATGTGGTCTGAAGACATGAGGCTAACCCTATGCCCTGGGTCTAGACCTGTCATGTGACCCATCACATGACCTGATAAGATAAAGATTAGATAACCACGTGAAAAGATAAGATAAGATCACATGATCAAAATTTGAAAAAGCAAACTATAACAATGATAAGTGGTGAAAAGAAATAAATTGTACTCAAGGAGTTTTCCAAGCTCCTTAGCAAAGGCTGAGGCAAACTGAGGGCCTCAATCAGAGATGATCTTATCGTAAAGACCATATTGGAGGTAAACTTTGTGGAAAAAGAGGGTGGCGATACCCTTGATGGTGATGGATTTCTTGGTGGGGCAGAGAATTACCCCCTTTATAAGCCTGTGGTTGACCATGACCAGCAAGGCATCAAAGTCAGAGAAAGGAGGAAGATTGGTGATGAGATCACAGGAGATTTGTTAGAAAGGGCAAGTGGCAGTGGAGCAGATAGGAGAGAGAGTGGAGTGAGAAGGATGAGTATTTGCATTATTCTGTTGGCAAATGGGGCAATCAGCAACATAGTTGTGGACAAAGGAGGTGAGACCAGGCCACCAGAACTCAGCAGAGATAAGTTGGTGGGTTTTAAGATAACTGGGGTGGCCAGCAGAGGGGTGATCATGATATCATTGGAGAATGGTGCAATGGAGATTAATGGAAGAAGGGATAAAGATGCAGTTGCAGTAAATAAGCAAACCATCGATTTCCTTCCAATCAGAGGTGCAGAAGCAGAGGAATTTCTCATCCACAGAAGCATTCTATTTCTGCAGGATAGAGAGGTGAAGGAGATCACCTTGTTGATGCTGTTTAATGTGGGCAGAGAGGTTAGCATCAATAAGGTTAACAAAAAGTTCAGGTAAAAGGAGAGTAACTGCCTGGTTATCCTGGGAAGTGTCAGGACAAAGATCAGGGCAGCAAGAGAGGATATCTGGCCCAGTGAGGGAAGTACTGGCAACATGAGAGAGTTGCAGGTCAAAGTTGGCGATATCAAGAAGCCAGTGAGCTTGTTGTCGATTGAGCTTCTAAGAGGATTTAAAATAAGTCAGGTTTTTATGGTCAGTAAAAACCTGAACAGGAGTGGATGAGCCAAGAAGGTATTGCCTTCAGGCTTTGAGGGCACAGATAACCATGAGGAGTTTTCAATCATAGATGTCATAATTTTGCTCAGCAGCAGAAAATGTCTGGGAGAGATATGAACAGGGGTGCCAATCCCCATTCATGTCAGTTTGGAGAAGGATACCACCAGATGCATAGGCAGAAGCATTGGTGGCAATAACAAAGGGATGGGCAAGATCCGGCATCTGCAATACCAGCTGAAAGAGGAAGATAGCCTTCAGGGAGTCGAAGGCTTTCTGGGCAGCAGGGGACCAAGACCATGCCATGGATTTCTTGGTCAGGTTGAGGAAAGGATGGGCGATAGTGGAGTAATTAGGGATAAATCACCTGTAAAAGTTAGCAAAGCCAAGGAAAGAATAAACATCCTTGACTTTAGAGGGAGTAGGCCACTGGGAGATGCCAGCAAGTTTAATGGGGTCCATGGCAAGTTTGCCAGGACAAACAATCATCTCAAGATATTCAACTTGGGGAACAGCGAAGGTACATTTCTCCAGTTTAAGGTGGAGATCAAGTTCTGTCATCCATTGAAGGACATGGGCAGTGCATTCCTGATAAGTGTCAGCATCAGGAAAAGAGATGAGGAGATCGTCCATATAGATGACAAGCCATCCCTCGGTGATCATATTCCGAAATGAATCATTCATGAAATGCTGGAAAGTGGCAGGTGAGTTGTTTAGACCAAAGAACATCACCATTGGTTCAAAAAGCCCCTTATGGGTAATGAAGGTGGCCTTCCATTGGTGCCCATCTTGAATACAGACATTGTTGTAGCTCCATTGGATATTGAACTTAGTGAAAAGCTGAGCATCTCGGAGCTTGTTGATGAGGTCGGAGATGAGGGGGAAAGGATAGGCATCTTGAACAGTATGCTCATTAAGATACCTATAATTCTGACAGGGGTGAAGTTTACCATCCTTTTTCTTGACAAAGAAGAAGGACAATGCTTGAGGGGATTTAAAGGAATGGATTTTCCCAGCTCAAAGGTTCTTCTCCAGGAATGCTTCCATGGCTTGTTGCTCAGGGGAGGATAAGGGGTAAACCTTACTGATCTTTGGGACAAATGTGTCCTTCAGATTGATCTCATGATCATATGGGTGAGAGGGCGGAAGGTGGTTAAGGGTTTTTGGAGTGTCAGAGAATACCAATGCAAACTGAGAATATTCAGGGGGAAGAGTCATCTTGGGTTTGGCCTTTTTGACCTCAATAGCAAGCTTGGTGGATATGGTAAGCCAAGCAACAGTGATCTCTGGGAGATAGAAAGAGCAGCAATCTAAGATCCTGCTAGAGTAGTGGTTGTAGAGTGATTTGTTGATTGACTGCTCTGGAGTGACATAGTCCAAGTAGTGGACCAAGAGTTCATCATGAGGGATGATGATATCTTCAAGAAGTCCATCAAACCATGGTTTATGGACAGAGTTGATATGGTAGGTTGCATCATCAAAGGGGGAGTCTGGAATGGTGAGCATGTTAGCCATCCAGTCAATGGTGGGGTTCATGGTCCAGAGCCACGGGTGTCTGAGAATGATGTTCTCCTTCCCACATGCAATGACATAGCAGGAAACCAGGAGAATGGATTGTTTGAAGTGCAAGAGGAGGTCGCAAGTTCAGATAATCTTGCCTTTCTTGTTCTCAGAGTGGTCGACATTCCAAATAATGATCAGTTCATTGAGTTTCTTAGTGGGGAACTGGTTCTTCTTGACAAAGTCCCAGTCAATGCAGTTGATTTATGCTCCACTGTCGACAAGAGCACAGGTCACTATGACTTTCTTGGCATGAGTAGAGGGGGAAACTTGAATTGCAATCTTCATAGATTTCTTAGAAGCGGATACAAGTACAGGTGCACAAGAGAAGGAGGGAGTACCTTGCATAGAGGAGGTACTCTGTTTTAAAAACCCTGCTTTTCCATCTTCTTCTTTTGCTCTTTCTTCACAACTACTCTTGCCACTCCATCATCTGATTTATCATCACTAACCTCCTCAATCTTTGTCATTGGTTCTTCAGCAGAAACATTCTTGATGTGAGGAGTTTTCTTGGTGATGGCAGGGGAGAAAGAAGAAGCAGGGAAATTTGGGCAGGTGGTGTTGATGTGACCAGGTTTTCAGCATCTGAAACAAAGTTTATTTTTGATGCAGAAGGCTCTTCCTGCTTTAGTCAGGCATCCCTTCTTTATGGCATCAATGTCCATTGCATTTGGATTTTTCTCTGGTTTGAACAAGGTAGAGGGGGGTGTGGGAGTCCAGGCAAATGCACAAGGATTCTTTCACCATTGTTCTATAGAGCAGGCATGCTCCATAGTTCCTTGGAAGTAAGCAGCCTTTGTATACCACTCAGCAATAGTAGAGGGGATCATATCCAGGTTATGGATGCAACAAGAAAGGTAGGATGCCAGTCCTGTTTCAAAGTAACCAATGAGGACATTGTCATCAGTAATTTTAGCAGTGATGACATGGTTCTGAAACTCAGAGGTGTACTCAGCAAGGGAGGGCATCCATTTGCCTTTCTTTCCTTGCTTCATTTGTGTGTTTGCCAACCAATAAATGGCAGCATTAACCATGTCCTGTTATTGGAAAACCTTCAGGAACTTGGATATGAAAGTGGGAAATTTTCCCATTGAGACAGTCATTCCAGAGATACATTTCTTCCAGTACATTGCAGCCCGTGATAGTGCTGGCCCTTTAGTTATAAACAAAAGGGCAAACACAATCTTCTTCTCATCAGAGTCATAAACTGCACTGTTAACAAAGAGATAGAACTGGACTGTATTCAGCCAGCTCTTGGCCTTGGATCGATCGCCATCAAAGTGCTCAGGGGCACTGAGATGAAGTTCCATAGGCTTGGTGGTAGAGGTGGAGGAGCCAGACATAGTAATGGATGGGAAAGGTTGGGGATGAGGTTTAGAAAGGGTAAACGCAGGTTGGCATCAGACTGGAGTAGGAGAAGGTGGTGTCTGGGCTCAGGGAATCTGCAAGGAAGAGGAGAGTTTGTGAGCAAGGTCATGGTCTTCTCATACTTATTTTTGAGAGAGAACGAGAATATCCATGAATGTGTCTTCTGGTGTGGAAGGGCAGTCTGGAGAAGAGGGGTTCTTGGGTTCCAAAGTGGACTCAAGAGAATCTGAGGTAGAGGCATGAGGCTTACCCCAGAGAGAGTCAAACAGCAAGGGTTATTTGGATGGAATGGTGGAAGTGGACTAGAACAATGCTAGCTGCAAGTAGAATATGCTACTTCTTTTGTTACACTAGACCTGGGTAGGGACAGGTGTAGACCTTGCTATGGAAGAGGAGGATGAAGCGAACCAAAGATAAGCTTCAAGATGAGTGGAAGGTGACAAATGAAGTGTTGTGCCTTAGAAGTACCAGCTACACTCCCAGAGGTGTGCCAAGATCAGACACTGATGATCCTCTGGATAAGTGCCAGGACACAAGTAGTGGATTCCCAGTATGTAGGTACAAGGAGTAGTGGAGATGCAAGGACTATGAGGTGATTGCAAGGTAGAAGTAGCATAAGGAAAGAGAAATCAGAAGTATGCTACTTTATAGTACAGCTAATGAGTTGAAGCAGAGATATAATGAGTAATCATGCTGATGAATGATGAGTAAGGTGTCCATGTAGAAACAGATGGAAAGAGATGGAATGATTATAGTCAGCTGATTAAAAATAGAAGACCCAGGCAAAAAGTGTAACAAGAGAGCAATCTAGGCAAGGCTAGAACACAAGAAGAGCGGAATCTATAGTGACAAGTGAACAAGAGAGCACCTGATGTGCGAGAAGAGCAGAAGCTAAGATGAGAGAAAGAGAGAAAGGAGAAAGAAAAGAGGAAACATAACAATAACTTCTTTTGCATCTCTATTTCTTCTGAAACACTATTAAGCATTGATCTTTTCTAATAAGCACCTCTGTGTACATTGACCTTGAGACTACTGAAGACAAGTGATCCCTTTGAACTTAGAGGGACCAGAACTAGACATAGCAAAGGATAGGAGTTAAGAAACTTGAAAAAGCTACAAGATTCAAATGCACAAAACTGGGGAATTTCAGCTTGCATACCCTGATTATATATACTACAGTAGTGTGCACAGACCATATACAATGGACTGGCCCTAAACTAGTGTACAGTAAGCAAGCCAATAGCAATAAAAAAGTGGAAATCTAGAAATACACATGTAAAACATGAGGTATAACCTTATAGCCTAGACCAGTCTAGACTTATGAAATATGAAGATGTGAAATGGTGAAAATGTGAAATGTGAAGGTATGAAATGGTCACATGATGTGACAATGTGAAGAGTAACCATAGTGTCAGAAATGCAAAAAAAAGTAAAGTATGAAAAATATGCATTATAATACCTTTTTTAGATAATCTGCTTTTCCAAGGTATAAGTATGGTAGTTCTGTATCTTGTACCTTAGTTTGAATATTAATCATAACATGACATTAACAATCCCATTGCCTCTGACAATTCATGCTTAGATGTCATTCTTTCTGCTCCTTGGCTTGATATTATACTTTTCTCTGAGTCTGGTACTTCCTCTGACCCTCTAATCTATCTCCAACACACCTCTGATTCCTCTGCAAATCAGGGCATCCAGTACTAGCATAAGAGTGCACCACATATAGTAAAGCCAAGCCCCTTCCACTCTGGAGATCCCAGAGAATCCTCCAGAGTACCTCAGTAGTTATAATAGTATATTCAAACTTGCACTTGCACTTGCACTGCTATCATGTCTATCCATGTAACTAGAGCTTGCTCTCATGCTGTCCTCAATTAGTTCAAGAGTTTCTCTGCCCACTGCACCCCAGGCTTAGCATCACAGGCTTTTAACCCTTATTACTCTTTCACATCTATCATTCCAGGTAACAAAGTCCCTGATGATTCCAAGATTCCCCAACTTTCACATATCCTCAACAATCATAGTGCCCATTCAGAAGCACCAGATGACCCTGGAGATATCCTCTCTGATAAATACTCCAATATTCTAGAGGATGATCCTGAATCTTTTCCAGATTCTGAATGTATTTCTATTCACCATGATACTATCACCAATCTTGCAAGTGTCATTTATGGGTTAGCTTGCTTCTCCCATCATACCTCTCAAACCTCATAGCATATCAAAGTATGAGAATCAGACCAGTTTAATAAAGCTAATCCCTGAAAGCTCTGCATTTTTCTTGTTCAATGCCAATTAAACTTCCAGGACCATTTCAAAGCCTTCACCAACAACTGAGCCAAGGTTACTTATGCTCAGTCCTATCTTAAAAACATGGCATTGGAATGGTTTGAACCTGACCTTCTTCTTATAGAAGAGCCTAACCTATATTTACTCTGGATAAATGACTATAAGGAGTTTATTCAGGAGCTTTGAACTAACTTTGGATCACATGACCCAGTTGGAGAAGTTGGATCAGTTGGCCATGAAAAATGGTCAACAAATTAACAAGTATGTAATAGAGTTCAACAGAATCACATCACAAATTTGAGAATATGGAAATGACACACTCTGGCATTACTTTTATAATGATCTCCCAGATCACATTAAAAATGACATTCCCTGCATTAGTGTCACATCCCATGCCAATGGGTCAACTCTGCTATGCCTCTGGTGCAACTTTGGTTGCTTTCATGCTTTAAGCTGTGTATTTCCTAGTTTTCTTTACCTCCATCTTTTCCATCTAATGATTGGTTTCAACTTTACCTATGCTAACTCCATACTATTCCAATACAACTCTGTAGTTTCTCTGACCTCACTTCCTATTCCTGTTTCTTTATGGTTATGAACAAACAGTTCAGATGCACAAGAGTCACATGACAAGCATGTGACCATGAGACTCCTATGCCATATTGAGCTAAATCCTAGGCTATGGTTAGTTCTATTTAGAGTATACCTCAACTAAAGGGTTAGCACAGGATTAGCAGCAATCTCAGATGATGGTATCTTTTGATTGAATCTAGATGACATTGGATCTTGAATCTTAGATCTGGATCTTGATGGATGGATCTGATCTGTGGCAGAGATCCAGATGGGATCTCCTCAGCCTCAAGGCTAAGGTGCTGTTTTCATATCTGTTGACCCTGCAGTCTTCTCTTCCATTCTTGTACTTCTCTTTTATTCCAGACCCTTGATATGCATGGCCTTTAGTCATACCCTTTACCCTTACCCTATGCCTGCCCAGTTACCATATCAGTATTTATCCCAGCTAGACTTGGTGGTCTGTGTGCCACCCTAGATAGTATAAATAGGCTGTTCATGTAGCTCTTAGCTCCCCAGCTTTGAGCACTTTGTTTATTTAGCCATCTAGGCATATTAATAGACAAGCTAGTGTTTGGACTTTGCTCCTCAGGCTTAGCTACCCTGAGTACTTCCCCACTCTAAGTCCTGCACTACATCTAGGGTCAGGCATTTACCATCCACCCTTTTATTCTTTCAATTGACATCAATACCAACACTGGCACAACCCCAAGGTCCACATCAGGTTAGGTTTATCACTTCTTATACAAGGTCTGACACTGTGATTGTAACAGCTTCTTCCTGTCATCATTTAGTTTCAGTTTGACATTATTCAACATTGTCTCCTCTAACATCTCTGTTCATATCCAGAATGCATTGGCACTTGCTTTACTTATGAGACAACTCCTTTCATATCTCTGTTCCCTTCTTAGATAATCTGCCTCCCTGAGGTATAAGTACTATAGCTCTGTATCTTGTACTTCAGTTTGAATATCAACCATAACATGATGTTATGATCCCCTTAGATCCCTTCTGCCTCACAACTTGATGTTGTACCCTACCCTAAGTCTCTCAACTTACTCCACAACTTGACATTGTACCTCTTGTTGGAAAAAGCCCTATGGCCTATCCTGAACCTCTGATAGTTTCTGACCTCTCCATAAATCAGGGCACCCAGTACTAGCATAAGGGCACACCACATAAGGTGAAGCCAAGCCCTGTCCACTCTAGAGTTATCCAGAGTACTCCTGGAGTATGTTGCAATGTTTATAACAATTAGCAAGCCACCAACCCTCAATAAGCTCCACCAGCTTGCTTAGATCCTCAATATTTGTTATTGGAAGTATTGGTATGAAATCAACTGCCAAGGAAAGTTATTCAGTTTACTCAAATCATCTAACAAAACCTTTGCTTTCTCTGCTTTAACCTCTGGTAATAAGAAGTTAAAGAATAAGTTAGCCAGATCCTCTGGTTTCTTCAAGTCATTTACTCCCTAGAAGCATGACTTATTATTTAAGCTGGGTAAGAACAGTAAGCTTACTGCTAAGGAACATAAGCATCAACTAGAGAATTACCTCTGTATGTTCTGTAGTATTATTGGGCATATAGCAAAGGACCATTTCAAATCTTTCTCCAAGGCAGTTAAAGCTTATGCTATCAAGATCTTCACTCTGAAAGCAAAACTAGAGGCCTCTGCCTCAGAGGCAAAAAAATAGTCTGCAGCCTTTGTAATGGGGGTTGCATTAATTCTTCCCATGCTTTACTGGAGGTTAGACTTAACATGTCTATCTCTTAAATAATACTTCACTTATGCCTTTTGTTACCCTTGTTTCTCATGAAATTACTCTGTTTTCTGCCCTGATTGACTCTGATTCTTTAGATTGCTTTGTAGACACCAAGTTAATTAGTATCTATAACCTTCTGACCTATTTTGTTCCTCCATTGCAACTTTGACTCTTCAATGGTACTTTCAATTCTATGATTACTTATGCCATTGATCTTTTTATTTGCTTTGAAACTGGTGATATTACTCTGAAGACATTTTATGTTACTCTGTTGGATGGATCTAGTTCTCTTGTTCTAGGACACAACTGGCTTGCCTGCCACAATCTGTTGATTGACTAGATATCAATTCATATTTCATTCTGCTTACCAGAACCAAACATGTCAACATCCCTGAGCTCACCTTTGCAGCCTCTGGTTCTTCTAACCCAAGCTAACCCTGATTTACCATATTCCTCTGACTCCAGACCTCTATTGATTGAACTACTCAGCTCATCAGCATTTGCACACACCTATAGTCTCAATGGCTCAGTTCTGTTCCATCTGCAACTTTGATTCCTGGAATATCATCTCTATTCTGCCTCTATCACCTCTCCTTCAGCTGACTTTTCTGGTGTTCCTCAGGAATACCATGACTTTGCCAATGTGTTTAGCAAAAGCAAGGCTTCTATTCTTGCTTTCCATCACAAGTTTGATCTAAAGATTGATCTGGAAAAAGGTACCTCCCTGCCTATTAGCACCACCTACTTTTTTTCACCCTCTGAACTTGGAGCACTCAGAATCTTCTTAGAAGAACACCTATCCATGGGATTCATTCAACCCTCTTTATCCACCCATGCTACCCCTGTCCTCTTTGTCCAAAAGAAGGACAGATCCCTCCAGTTTTGTGTAGATTTCTGAGAACTTAACAAGATTATAAAGAAAGACTGCTATCCCCTTCCATGCATCTCTGATTTTCTTGATGCTTTGAGCTGTGCTACCATCTATACCAAGCTTGATCTTATGCATGCTTATCATTTAGTTCATATTGCTAAGGGTGATAAGTGGAAAACCCCCTTCCATATGCACTATGGCTCATATAAGTGGCTTGTTATGCCATTTGGGCTCACCAATGCCCCTGTGGCTTTCCAGCAGTTTTTCAATTCTATTTTTGCCAATCTTCTTGATGTTTCCATAATCATTTATTTGGATGATATTCTAATTTTCTCTGCTAACCAGATATTTTATGCTAAGCATGTCTGTGAAGTTCTCCATTGCCTCCAGAATTACAGCCTCTTCACCAAACCTGAGAAATGCAAATTCCATACCAATTCAACTGAGTATCTCAGATACCAGCTTTTTCCTTTCAGTCTTACTATGTCCCCTGAGAAGGTTCAGTCCATTCTGGATTGGCCCAAGCCTTGCAAAGTTCATGACATCCAGTCTTCTTTAAGTTTTGCTAATTTCTACTGCCACTTCATCTGGGGCTACTCTGATATTGTTGTTTCTCTAACTCATCTTACCCACAAATCAGCTCATTGGGAATTTGATGCTTCTTATCATGCTGCATTCCAGCACCTCAAAGATGCTTTTACTTCAGTCCCTATTCTGACCCATTGGGTCCCTGATACTTCTCTCATTGTTGAAACTGATGCTTTCAACTGCACAATTGCTGGAATCCTTTCATTCTAGTATCCAGATAATGAGGTCTGCCCTATTGCTTTCTATTCATGTACACTCACCATGTCAGAACTCAACTACAATATCCACAATAAGGAGCTTCTTGCCATTTTCACTGCATTCAAGACCTGGCAACATTACCTTGAAGATTCTGGTGCTCTGGTTGATGTTGTTACTGATCACAAGAACCTGAAATACTTCACTATGTCCAAGCTTCTGATGCACTGGCAAGCCTGGTGGTCAGAATTTCTCTCTTGGTTTAATCTAATTATTTATTTCTGCCCAGGTTATTTAGGTACTAAGCCTAATACCTTGACTAGATATTGGGACATTTATTGCAAAGAGGGAAATAGTGGCTATGTCCACATCAATTCATATAACTTCTGTCTCATGTTTACATAGAAGCAACTTGCCACATTCCTCTGGGATTCCTTCTTAGCATCTCTGGGTTTCCAGTCCATATCCCTCTTCAACCTTGAAATCCTCCATCATAACATCCTCTTGGCACTTCCTTCTGATTTCGCCACCTCTACCCACTTGTCCAGCACCCTCTCACCTGACTTTTATTGATTCTTGCATCTGAACAACTGCATTTATGTCCCTGATGTCTCTGACCTCCACCTTTGTGTTCTTTGCTACAAGCACAATCACCCCCTATGTTAAAACTTTCCATCCTACTAAAAGAGACTGTTAAAACCTATACCAAGATGAGTATAATTTTAACCAGTTCCTCTTTTTTTAAATGAAACCCTTGATGCTGGAGGTAGATCAGAACTCTGGGTGCTCTGGAGAGTTCCAAGGAAATCTAGGAAGGGTTTCAATGGTTGAACAGGACTCGGCTTCACCTTATGAGGTGTACCCTTGCACTTCTCTGTTGTCCTGATTTACATAGATGTTGGGGTGGGTGATAAGGCTGTTTCTACACTCAACAGGAGGGACAGGCAGGACAAGGAGAGTCAAGCCCAGTCATGGGGGTGAGGCTTTATAATGCCTTTGAGGATATCGCATAGCCTTGGAGATATTCTGAAGTAACCCAGAGGATCAAAGTAAGCTCAAGGGCTCATGCAGAGTAAGGATGATGACAAGAGGGTTCTGGTGTTTTTGTCAATATTCATACTGAGGTACAAGATACAGAACTACAGTACTTATACCTCAGAGAGGCAGAACTATTTAGAAGTGTAATGAAATGAGACAGGTGCAAACTCAGAAGCAAAGCAGATGTCTAGATATCTAGGAAATGAATGGAGATGTCAGGAAGACAATGTCCAATCATGTCAGACTGAAACTGAAGGGTAACAGGATAAAACAGGGGAGAGCAAGAAACAGGAACAGAACAGGAATAGTAACAATGATGGTAATGGTAGCTGACCAGGAATGGTAATGGAATTATATTGGGATGGTCTGGAGATGATGAAGGGGAACTAGGGTAGTACTTAACTGGAGTAGAGATAGACTGGAAGCAGAATGGGCGGAGTGGGAGCAGAAGTCCGGGGGAGTATATAATGCTGAGGGGCAGGAGTGTACATGTGTAGCTGGGGAAGACTGGAATGGTGACGGAGGGCCAGAGTTGCCTGGAGGGGAGTCAGAGGGCTGGAGCAGCTTACTAGGTATAAAGACCAATTGTAAGCTGGGTTGGAATAGGGTTGGAATTTGGGTTGGAGGTCCAGGATATGATACCCTATCTGGACACTTTGGACAGAATCAGACACTGGAGCTTATCTGCCAAGAGTATATCTGGCCTGGCATTCAAGTATTCATCAAAAAGTATGTTTTCTCATGTACAGCTTGTACCTATGCCAAGGTACTCCATTATAAATCCTATGGTTTCCTCAAGCAGCTTCCTATTCCAGAAAAGCTATGGAATTTCATCTCTATAGATTTCATTGAACAACTTCCAGCTTTCTCTGGCCATACTACCATTCTTATTATCATAGATTGGCTATTGAAGCAGTATGTCCTCATTCCTACAGATAACAAGGTAACCTTTCTAGAGCTTGCTAAACTTTTCCTACTCTATGTTTTCTCCAAACACAAAGTTCTCTTCCATATCACCTTCAATCACAGTTTCAAGTTTGTCTCCCATTTCTTCCACTCCCTGGATCAAGCCCTTAATATCTGCCTTTATTTTACCTTCAGCTATTATCTGGAAGGTAATGGTCAAACCAAGTGAATAAATCAAACCCTGGAGCAGTATCTGTGTGTTTATTGCAACTACCAGCAAGACAACTGGTCTGAACTCCTGCCCCTTGTTGAGTTTGCTTATAACAATACCCCTAATACTATCACAGGTGTCTTCTCTTTCTTTGCTAATAAGGGCTACCATCTGAACATCTTCATTCACCTGAAATGTGATCTCATTTCTACCTGAGCTCAGGAATGTACCATTGATCTTGACTCACTTCATGCCTTCCTTCATAAGGAAATAGCTGCCACCCAAGTCAGATACCAAGAACCTGCAAACACCTGACAATCTCCAGCACTGAACTTTAAAGTAGGTAACCAGGTATTTATCAAGGCTAAGTACTTTAGAACTACATGGTCATGCAAAAAACTCATCAAAAAGAACTTAGGTCTTTATCCCATTATTGCTCAGGCAGATTTACTATCCTTTATACTCTGCCTTCTAGAGAACATGAAGTCCATTCATCCAGTATTTTATGCCTCCCAACTGAAACCCTCTGTCTCCAATACAATTCCCAATTGTATTCAACCACCTCTATCACCAGTTGAGATCAACAGTGAACCAGAGTTTAAAATCTCCAAAATCCTTAATTCAAAAATAGATTATAGATGAAGAAACTGCAAATTGCTATATTTGATTAAGTGATTAGGTTATGAGGATACAGATAAGGAAACCTCATGGCTCCTTACTATGGAATTAAATTATGCTTTGGAGATTGTTGAGAAGTTCTATCTCCATTATTCAGACAAACCTGGGCCATTTTATAACTAATCAACTGAGTAGTGGATCTAGCAATCTAGTTACAAGATCCCCTATCTACTCAATGATTATTTTTTGACCTCCTTCTTATCTTTATTATCTACCACTGAAATTCTGCCAACTTCCAGACATAGCTCCATTAACTTCTTTATTACCTTATTGATCTCCCTATCCTCTGCCTTACCCCTGGAACCTCCCTTGTCTTTCCCCTCAGCCACCCATGCTCTATCCAGGGTATTAACCAGCTACCTTAGCAGCCAGTTCTTCCACCTCATCTCCTGCCATACCTTTTCACCCACTTTTCTTATCAATGCCTCTGAAACACAACTAAAGATGTGTTGATCTAAATCTAACACCTAGCCTTGGTGTGTGCTTCCTGATATCCTAATTAGTACCTTTGAACATAGAGGTACTGTTAAAACTTATACCAGTACAAATATACTGTTAAAACCAGTTCTTTTCTGAATGAAACCCTTGACACTGAAGAAAGGTCATAACTCCAGAGGAATCTAGGAAGGGTTTCATTGATTGAACAGGACTCAGCTTCACCTTATGTGGTGTGCCCTTGCACTTTCCAAATGTTCTAATTTACATAGATGTTGGAGGTGGAGAAAAGGACTATCTTGGTGCTCAATAGAAGAGACAGGTAGGATGAGGAGAGTCAAGCCTAGTCATGGGGGTGGGACCTTATGACTTCTTCAAGAATATTGCTTGGTCCTGGAGGTTCTCTGGAGTAATCCAGAGGGTCAGAGTTCAAGCAGAGTGAAGACAAAGACAAGGGGGTGTTTATGTTGATATTCCTACTAAGGTAACAGATTATCAAAATCCAAATACTGCTACTACTACTACTACTAGGTTGGGGTTTACTAGAAGGAGATGTGAGCTCTGGAGGTCTCTGGAGATTTCTGGAGATTTCCAAAAATAATTAAGTAGTCAAGTAGCAGATTCTTCATCAACAGGACTCAGCTTTAGTGCCCTTGTGTCACATCCCATGCCAATGGGTCAACTCCACTATGTCTCTGATGCAACTCCAGTTGCTTTTATGCTTTAAGCTGTGTATTTTCTAGTTTCCTTTACCTCCATCTTTTCCTATCTAATGATTGGTTACAACTTTACCTATGCTAACTCTATACCATTCCAATATAACTCCATAGTTTCTCTGATCTCACTTCCTATTTCTGTTTCTTTCTGCCTCACTTTTCCCTGGCATTATTTAGTTTCAGTTTGACATTATTTAATGTTGTCTCCTCTGATATCTCCATTCATATCCAGAATGCATTGGCACCTGCTTTGCTTATAAGACAACTCCTTTCATATCTCTGTTCTCTTCTTAGATAATCTACCACTCTGAGATATAAGTACTGTAGTTCTGTATCTTGTACTTCAGTTTAAATATCAACCATAACATGATTTTATGATCCTCTTAGACCCCCTTCTGCTTCATGACTTGACATTGTATCCTACACTAAGTCTCATGACTTACTTCATAACTTGACATTGTACCTCTCATTGGGAAAAGCCCTACAGCCTATCCTGGACCTCTGGTAGTTTCCAACCCCTCCATAAATTGGGGCACCCAGTACTAGCATAAGGGTGCACCACATAAGGTGAAGTCAAGCTCCATCCACTCCAGAGTTTTCTGAAGTACACCCAGAGTATGTTACAATTTTATAACATATCTCCAATGTATCTCTGACCCCTCTGCAAATTGGAGCACCCAGTACTAGCATAAGAGTGCACCACATATGGTGAAGCCAAGCCCCTTCTACTCTGGAGATCCCAGAGAATCCTCCAGAGTATCCCAGTAGTTATAATAAGGATGCCAAGAAGGCATTTCAGAGTCAGAGTTGCAACTGGAGTTGCATGGAAAAGGATCAGAGAGTTAGAGAGGCTGGCTGAAAGCACTAAGGTATGAATACTATGACATTAGTTAAGCAGAGATTTGCTAAAGGGGTTAGAAATGGGTTCAAATATCTAAGATATAATAGTGCCCCAATTTACCAGGGAATTAGAGGTTAGATCAGAGGATTGGAGAAGTTAGAACAGGTTACAAGACTTAGAGTGGAGGTACAACATCAAGTTGTGGAGCAGAAGGGAAATGTGCTTTAAGCATGGGATATGGTCAGAGTTGTTGTTAAGGTTAATATTTAAACTGAAGTACAAGTTGCAGAACTACTGTACTTATACCTTGAAGGAGTGGACTAACTAAAAGTGTTACGGTCTCGGTCTCGGTTGACTGAATCTAACCCTAAACTGTCTGCCTTGAGAGGGTGCATCTGTTTCACAGTTAACTGAGGTGGTTGGAATACGTTGGAAAGAGTGGGCTCAGGGTAGCAAGGCCTGAGGAGCCATCCCACAAGTTAGGAAACGGTTATCGGTATAAGCAGGAGTATGTGTATAGGTCGGTTACAAGGATAACAAGTGATTAAGGCTGGGAAGCCTTAACCAGGGAACTCTCTACTATATATATGGTATAGAAGTGCGCACGGACCAAGTCCAGGGCACAGGGAACAACTAAATATGGAAACTGGGCATAGGGCATGCTTACTGAGAGTATAACCAATGGGCCATGCGGATAAGGGATGTATCAAGGGAGAGGCAGTGTGGAATGAAATGGAAGGTGTCTAAATATAAATAGAAGTCAGGGACAGCGGAGATTAAACCATACCCTTAACCATGAGGCCGAGGAGATCCCATCTAGAGATCTGCCACGATCCAATCTGACCCTTATCTAGATTGAGATCCAGATTCATCGGAGATCCAATCGGGAGATACATCTGTCATCTGAAATTCTAGATCCAACCCTATAAGCTGTGCTCCTAACCCAAGGGGAATAACTTAATAACGACTTAACCATAACCTAGGGTTTGTCCTTGTTTGGCAATGAAGTCCCATGATCACGTGCTGGTCATGTGACTCTTCTGTGGCAAATGTTACGAATGTAACAAAAAGTGTAATGGAAATAAGACAGGAGCCATTTCAGAAGTGAATAAAGGTGCCAAGGTAACCTAGAGACAAATGAAGATGTCAGAAAAGACAACATCAAATCTTATTGAACTGAAACTAAAAGGTGGCAGGAAAAAGTAAGAAAGGGCAAGAAAAAGGAACAGGAATTGAAAGCCAGAAGAAGTATGGAGGAGTAATAGAATAGAATCAGAGTAATATTGAAAGAATATTGGAATGGTACAGAGTTAGTGTATTTGAAGTTGTAGTTATCATTAGATAAAAGAAAACAGAGGTAAAGAAACAAGACAACATGTAGATTAGAAGCATAAAAGTAACCAGAGTTGCACTGGAGTTGACTCAGCAGCATGGGATATAACACATCTGGCATCTACAGACTTCAAAATTCCAGCCTCAAACATTATCAGCATATAATGCTACAATAGGATAAAAGCAAGAAACTCAAGAACTCAGATGAAATTTAAAAGATTACAGAACAAGCAGTAGATATACTATAACTGTAAGTAGTAAGGTATAGCATCTGAAAAGACTTCATATATAGTATTGGATAAAGTAGGGAACTGAAATTATATATAGTTCAAGAGATTATTGTCAAAACTGGAGGTACTGATACCAGCTGGTATGGATACATCAGAGATGTCTACATGATGTTGGTGTTATATCCCATGCCAATAAGTCAACTCTGCTTTGTGTCCAGTGCACCTTTAGTTGCCTTCATGCTTCTAAGCTATGTATTTCCTGGTTTTCTTTACCTCTGTCCCTTTTTATCTAATGTTGATTACAACTTCACCTATGTTAACTCTGTAACATTCTGATACAACTCTGTAGTTTCTCCAATCTCACTTCCTATTCCTGTTCCTTTTCTTCTTATCTCTTTCTGTTATCATTCAGTTTCAATTTGACATTATCTGATATTGTTTTCCCTGACATCTTCATTTGTATCCAGAATACATTGATATCTGCTTCACTTATGAGACAACTTCTTTTGCATTTCCATTCTTCCTTTAAATAATCCACTTCTTCAAGGTATAAGTACTGTAGTTCTGTATCTTGTATCCCAGTTTGAATATCAACCATAACACAACATTCATAATCATCCTTGATTCTCTCTCTGCCTTACAACTTGACATCATATCTCTCTCTAAAGTTTCACAACTTGCCTTATAAATTGATGTTATACTCCTCTGTAAAGTCTTACAACTTATCCCAAATCTCCAACCCTCTTCTAATCCTTTCATAAATTGGGGCACCCAGTACTAGTGTAAGGGCACATTATATAAGATGAAGTCAAGCCCTATTCTCTCCAGAGTTATCTGGAGTATCCCCAAAGAACATTGCAGTTTATAATAGTTGGCCAGTAGATGGTTCAATTAAAAGATTATTATCTGTATGAGGATATTGTTGACCTTGTGTAGAGGATAAAAGCTCCTTAAAGTGGATATCAAGTTTTCAGTTGCAGGAATCTGTCAAAGTAAGTGGTGATTCATGCAAGAATATCTTTCTTCTTTCTAATCTTAGAAAGTGCAAGAGCAGTGGCCAAATTCTCAAATTCTTCCTGCTTTCTAGAAGTTGTCAAGAAGTTTGAAATAATGGTATATAACTGTGAAGTTGAACATCTGGGCATGTCAAGGATCAAGCCCTGTTGATTATGCCAGCTTGAAATCAGAATTATGTTTGAGAAAATCATTAACCCATTTTTGCCCTGCCATCTCAACTTTTCCAGTCTGCTTAGCCTTTGCTTTCAACTGAATAAGAAGCAACAAGCTGTCTGTAATGCTAACAAAGAGTATGGTCAGAATCTGAAATTTCCTTGTAGCTGTGGCTAGAGTCTTTGTTATGGTGTTAGACAGTGTTAGGGACTCAAACCCCAAAAGAGAATGGCAGCCTTGAGGAGTGCCCACACAGAAGAAGAGCAACCATGGAACAAGTGCTCTAAACTGGAGAATCCAGTTTAGACCCTTGCCCTTATATACTATTAGCTGACCATGCCATGAGGCATACATGAACTAGCTAAATAAAGACATAGAACATAAATAAGGGGTCAAAGCGGATCTAAATAGAGAAAGCTAATGTAGAGTAAAGATAAAAGTAACTCCTATCTAAATAGTGTTAGTTCATAATATCTCTGACCATCTCCAGAGTCTCTGAAATATGACCTTCTCTCAGGATTTTATTCATGAAGCAGATAATGGTAGAAGGTCTACCAGTATATCTGTGATTGGTATAAAGTTTTAACAGTATATTCATACTCATACTTGCACTTTTCCAAGCCTTTACTTCAGAATTGACTTAGGCTGTCTTTCAATCCTCAACTCTGAACCACCTGCATGCTCTGCATACTCACAAGTGATCTTTCTGAACTCTCTGGAACTTCAACCCATTTCTTGTGCTATCTGTCAGATTATGACCACTCATGACTCCATTATGACTCCATGCTCTTCTGAGTACCCAGATCCCTTAAGTTGGCCTATTGTTAAAACATATTCCAATAGGAGGTCACTGTCAAGACCTGAATGAAATCCTTGATGCTGAAGGAAGGTCATAACTCTGGGGGGCTCTGGGGGGCTCTGGGGGAAACTAGGAAGGGTTTTGTTAATCCAATGAGACTTGGCTTCACCTTATGTGGTGCACTCTTGCACTTTCTGATGTTCTGATTTACACAGATGTTGCAGGTGAGTATGAGGGCTGTCTCTATGCTCAACAGGAGGGACAGGCAAGATAATGAGAGTCAAGCCTAGTCATGGGGGTGAGACCTTGTGACTCCTTTAAGGATATCACTTGGTCTCAGAGATACTCCAGAGTAATCTGGAGGGTCAGAGTGAGCCCAAGGGCTTGAACAGAGTGAGGATGAAGACAAGGGGGTGTTTTTGTTGATATCCATACTAAAGTACAAGATATAAAACTTCAGTACTTATGCCTTAGAGAGGCAGAACTATCTAGGAGTGTAATGAAGTAAGACAAGTGCAAACTCAGAAGTGAAGCAGATGTCTAAATATCTAGGAAACAAATGGAGATGTCAGGAAAGACAATGTTCAATCACGTCAGACTGAAACTAAAGGGTGACAGGATAAAATAGGGGGAAGCAAGAAACAGGAATGGAACAGGAATAGGAACAATAATGGTAATGGTAATTGAGACTGGGAATGGCAACAGAGTTATACTGGGATAGTCCAGAGATGATGAAGGGAAACTAGGGTAGTACTTAACTGGAGCAGAGATAGACTAGAAATGGAATGGGGTGAAGTGGGAGCAGAAACCTGGGGGAGCATATAATGCTGAGGGGTGGGAAGCATACATGTGTAGCTGGAGAAGACTGGAATGGTGACAGAGGGCTGGAGTTGCCTGGAGGGGAGTCAGAGGACTAGAGTAGCTTACTAGGTATGAAGACCAATTAAACCAGGTTAAAATGGGGTCAGAATTGGATTGGAGGTCCAGGATATGACACCAGTGGAGGGTGATGCTAAGCATCAACAGAGTGAATCCAACAGTCTTTGTAGGGTGTGTGGAGATCCAATAGCTTGAGTATAAGAGGTGAAAATGAAGGAAAAAGAGAGACTTTAGAAAAAAGTGGAATTAGATAGAAGGGAGTTGGAGTATTGGGGCTCTCAAATCCTAAATAGAACAAGATACCCAATGAGGAATTGCAATGATCAGAAGTGCATGGAGGTGTGGTGTCAGAGATTGAAGAGACAAGGAACTCAGGTTTAGTAGACTCATCATGCTTGGAAAACAGGATCTTAAAAGGCTAGAACTAACTGCCAGAAATGGATTGCCTAGGAGTATAGAACAGATGCAAGAGGGTAGTGACAGCCTATTAATAATCCTTGAGTGACTTGTTGAGAAAGAGGCTATGGAATGGCTAGGAGAATGCTTAGACTGCAATGGCAGGTCTAGACATAAGAAGATGGTCAGAATGGTCCAGAGTGACATGGAATGGTTTTCCATCAAGAATTACCAGATGACAACAAATTGTCAGAGGACTGGAGTCAGCTGCCAGAAAGGAACAGGGGAAAACAGGAGGGAGTGGCACTTATGGATGGGCAATTATAATCTAAACTGCATTTGAGGATCTATAAGAACTGGTGACAAGGGGAATGCCAGGGTTAGGAGTCAGAAGTTGAACCTAGATGCATGTATCTCAAGCAACTGGGACCAGTAACTGATGTTATAGAATATTGGAGTGGTTCAGAGGGGCTTGAAAGTGGTAAAAGACCTGTGCCATAAAGAGGATAGGTGTTATATCCCAGACCTCCATCCCAATTCTGACCCCATCCCAACCCAGCTTAATTGGTCTTTGTACCTAGTAAACTACTCTAGCCCTCTGACTTCCCTCCAGGCAACTCCGGCCCTCCATCACCATTCCAGTCTTCTCCAACTACACATGTATGCTTCCCTGGGTTTCTGCTCCCACTTCACCCCATTCCATTTCTAGTCTATCTCTGCTCCAGTTAAGTACTACCCTAGTTCCCCTTTGTTATCTCCAGACTATCCCAGTATAACTCTGTTGCCATTCCTGGTCTCAATTACCATTACCATCATTGTTTTTATTCCTGTTCTGTTCCTGTTCCTTGCTTCCCCCTGTTTCATCCTGTTACCCTTCAGTTTCAGTCTGACATGATTGGACATTGTCTTTCCTGACATCTCCATTTGTTTCCTAGATATTTAGACATCTGCTTCACTTCTGAGTTTGCACTTGTCTCACTTCATTACACTTCTGGATAGTTCTGCCTCTCTGAGGCATAAGTACTGAAGTTTTGTATCTTGTACTTCAGTATGGATATCAACAAAAACACCCCCTTGTCTTCATCCTCACTCTATTTGGGCCCTTGGGCTCACTCTGACCCTCTGGGTTACTCCAGAGTATCTCCAAGACCAAGCAATATCCTTGAAGGAGTCACAAGGTCCCACCTCCACAACTAGGCTTGACTCTCATTATCTCACCTGTCTCTTCTGTTAAGCATAAAGACAGCCCTTGTACCCATCTGTGACATCTGTGTAAATTGGAACATTAGAAAGTACAAGGGCACACCACATAGGGTGAAGCCAAGTCTTGTTGGATTAACGAAACCATTCCTAGTTTCCTTTAGAGTCCCCCAGAGCTCCCTGGAGTTATAACCTTCCTTCAGCATCAAGGGTTTCATTCAGGTCTTGACAGTGACCTCCTATTGGGATATGTTGTAACAACTGGATGGTTTGTGTTTACTAATTCTAGGACACCACTAACTTACCCACTATGGTCCATTAACCCTGGGTATTGAGTAGTACCTTGTCTATTCACTGGATAACACATGCCAGCACCTTGTGTACCCCCTGTAGCTCCATACCACTCCAGTTTCAGCTAACTCTGACTCTGAACCACAGCTTTTTCATTATTATCTGATAGTTACAACTTCATAGTCTAAGTACATGGTAGTCTCTGTATTGCTCTGCTCT